>JAOWBB010000009.1:4566156-4743317 GCA_028565995.1 Ricinus marginatus | reverse complement strand
AAAAAAAAAAAAAAAAAAAAAAAAAAAAAAAAAAAAAAAAAAAAAAAAAAAAAAAAAAAAAAAAAAAAGCATCTTTGTTTTTACATTAAAATTTCTGACTATGAAGAATGACACATCAAAAGATAATTTATTTATGCGACAGCGTTAGAAAATAATTTCACGAATACATATATATGATAAATTTCACTGATAGTTCTTGATACTATGTATCTCATGCAATAAAAAGAAGTCAAATAATTTATAAGCGAAAAAATTTATAAGCAAAAAAATTTATAAAAATATTTGATAATTAATAAAAGAATACGAAAGGAAACAAGATAAGTAATTTTATACTCACAGGAATATGATTGTATCGTTCGTCATTATTCCTATATTGTTCTATTATTTTATACGACTGTTGGATAGATCGAGCCAAATCTTCGAAAACGGTTGGTCTGATATCTGCTTCGATTTTCCGATTTTTAATCGGTTCTCCCATTTTCTGTAAAATAATTGGTTTTAATTAAATGTTTCTTTCTTTATATCCCGATAGATTTTAATCAAAACATTACCAAACTGAAAATTGACTAACTTATAAGACAGGAAAATGGATAACAATATTTTTCGAATGCTTCTAAATAAAATAGAGACTTTTGTAAGTTTTAGAATGAAATATAAAGTTAGCTAATATAAATACATTAGATATTTGCGGAATGTTAGATTTTTAAGTCATGCAAAAAATCGATTATGCGGCAAATTTTGCAAAATTATTACACTAAATAAATGTTAAAACTTTTTTCAAAGGGCTCTTACGAGCCCTTACGAATCTTTATTGAGAATAATATTTTTCATTATTTAAAAATCGGAAATTTGAATATAACGTGCTCAAGATTTATAGTATAATTTAATTCGGTCTTAGTTATTAGTTATAAATGAAAAATAAAATTTTTGAAATTTATGAATCGATTTTATTCCTAATTTTTTTTTTATTTTAAGGATTTATTTGTAATGTTTTGAAACTAATGCTTTATAATTTCTTTTTTTAAAACTATAATGTCAAATAATATTCTATTGTTTCGAAAATTAATAAATTTATTTTAATGATACAACTCATGTAATTTTCTTATTCTACCCTCTTCGAAGTTCTACTTTCACATATGTAGTAAACCATTTCTTTAAATAGAAACATATTTATATATTGGTTTACATTATTTACAAATTTTACAATGGAACATATAAATAAGTATATTAACGTTTATCATTTTTTAGTTTAAGTTTAGTTTAAATTTAAGATTAGCATTAATTTTAAAAACTTAACTTTTAAAAAAATAAAAATTAATTTCATTCCCTAAAAAATTAAATGAGAAAAATTTTAGATTTTAAAAATTCTCATATCATAGAATTTTCAAAAATAATTAATTATTTCTTAAAAATAATACTATATAAATGTAGATGTTTCAACCTGATAACTAAATACATTTATTTATACCTCTGACATACTTAAATACATAATTTCTTTCCAAAAATTTAAGATTAATAGCAAATTGAAAAAGAAAAAATAATGAGTCGATTATCCATAATATAAACCTAGAATTTTATGAGAAATTTCAATTATGTATTTTTTCGCATAAAAGATTAAAAATATGAAAACATTTGAGCGAATTGTTAAAGACTAAAAATTTTCGTTACATTGTTACCTTCAATTGTTCTAATTTATCCATGTAAATTTGTCTGTTGCAATCTTCTCCTTCCTCATAAAGCCATGATACCACATCATTCAGCTGAACATTCAATGCTTTTCGATCGGATTCTGTTAAGTAAGGGGTAAAAGGAGAATCATCGCTCAATTTTCCTCGTAAATCATAAACATACTCTTCGAGAGCGTTTTTGGCGTCGACGCGCTCTTCTTCTTGTCGATCATTTGCAATCATCTTTCCCTAAATTGTTTTGACAAAACACTCTCATTAATAAATGATAATTTTTACAATCACATTTAAGCAACATATAGTTTCGTCAGATAAAAATTTACATATAAGAGATCAAACCTCAAATTCACAATAGTTATTCAAATCCGTTTCAGATAGTCCATAAGTTTCCGATTCGATGCCGAGTTCGATTTTTTTGACAAGTACTTTCTTCTTTTTTTCCTTTTTCTCAGATGACTGCTGTTGATCGGTTGTGGTTTGATCGGATTGCTGATCCATTTCCTCCTGCGAAATATAGTAATTCCCTACTATAAATTATTTGTAAAAATATATTGATAAACATAATTATTAAAAATTATAAAACATAAAATCATAAAATGATAAACATAATTTATTCTCTGATGAAAATAAAAAAATTTTAAATACTACGTGAATATTTATTAAATATAATCTAGTAATTTATAAATGCTTAACCATTTAATGTTATTATAAAATTAAAGTTCCTTATGCCGAATAAAATTCCTACCTCATTATTTTGTTCTTTCTCATCTTTTACTTCATCACTGCCATTTTCTACAGGAACATTTGTTTGACCTTGATTAGAATCGGTGTCCATGGGTTCTTTACCATCAGTATCGGCATTTGTTGTTGGTAATTTCTCAGTCAAACTGGCTCCTTCAACGGTCAGAATTCCATGCAAATTTACCTGAACTTTTACTTTAACTTTTGCCAAATCATTATCTTGTGTTGGACGAACATCTTTGATGGTATACTTCCCTAAAATTAAATCGTATGAAATATGATTCCCTTCATAGTACATATAGTTGAAGAAAACAAAGTAATTCTATTCATATAAGATCAGAAAAAAATATAAAGAATGTTCTGAAATATTAAATTTCTATAATAATTAGAAACAAACTGCTTAAGGCTTTTCGTAACAATTAAAATTTTCAAAAACATTAAAAAAGATTTAAAATTAATTTCATTATGTTAAGGGAAATACCAAGTTTTTGTCAATTCAATAATTATTTTTTTTTCCATTAGTTCCATGAATCGCTGAACTTAATAAGCAAAAAGAATATCCACTACTATATTTTCTTTGACGAACAAAGCCAAAGAAAAAATATAAAGGTTATAAAATTATTCAACTCACCAATATAAGGATGTGGATAGGCAGAAGAACAATTATAAAAAGCTTGAACAGTAAATGGTTCTTTCCGAAATAAGGTAAGAAGTTTTGAGAACGGAAATGGATGTCCAGCTGAACATAGTTCCATTTCTCCACCTTCTTCCCCAGGAAATGCATCCCATTTTAGAATAATTGGATACATCTGAATATCCGTCACCGAAAATTCTCGTACTCTAATTGCCGGAGAAAGAGCAGCACACTGCACAAAATGATTGAACAAGTATTAAAATTAATAAAAAATTATTTTTTAGGTTGAAATATTGGTAAAACTATTCATTTACTTGAAGTGCACAACCCCTAGCAATTGCTTCATCCTGATTCAAGGTAGTGCTGGGATGCTTCTTGAATATCTGCTCGATTAAATTTTTGATGGCCGGAATTCTAGTAGATCCTCCAACTATTTCAACAGCATATATCTCATCTAAAGATAGTTCTGAAAATACATAAATGTTACATATATTCATCAACAATTTCTAATTTATTTAAAAATTAATTTATTCTAATTAGGGGCACAAAATGATTATCATTATAATTGTCATCTTAAACGCAATAAAATTCACGGACTTATTAAAAAACTTACTGGAATCTTTTAAGCATTTAGTTAAAGTTTTTTCAACTCTTGAAAGCAATCCCGAACAAAGACTTTCCATGTCAGATCGCTGCAGATCAGAATGTACATCTTTATCATCCATGAAACATTCTATATTTAAGGGCAATTTAGTTGAATTCGCACTCATTTGTTTCTTTAGCTTTTCAACTTCTGTCAGTAATCTCAAATACGCTCTAAAATAAAAGAAAAAATATTTTTAGTTATGTTTTTTAAATTTCTTTATAAAGTCTTATGTAACCCACCAGAAAATATATTTTACATAGCAAAATTAAATACCTAGGATTTTTTCTCGGGTCTATTTTATATTTAGTGACAAATTCTTTACAAAAATGATCTGCCAGAATGCGATCAAAATCTCTTCCCCCTAAGTTTGCGTCAGAGGTACTAGCTAACATCTGTAAAAATTTAATTTAAACAGTTTGTACAGTAACAGTTTGTAATTTAAATAAAATAAATGAATTGCAATTTTAGAGTCTAATTTGCAAACCTTCAATTTTCCCTTGTTAAAAGCAGCAGCAAATACTTGTAGGCTGGAATGACCACAGTCGACAAAAACAACATTGCGGGGTTTTTCATCAGCATTCGGCAAGTCTTCTCTGTAAATGCCATAAGCCAGAGCTGTGCTTGTAGTTTCATTGAACAGCCTAAGCACATCAAGCCTCGCAATCTGAGCCGCATCTAATAAGGCTTTTCGTTCGGCTTGGGTGAAGAAAGAAGGTACCTAAAAGAACATTGAAAAGAGATAGTTTTAAAAGTCCTTTGTGGTATTTTAATAATTTGTGAATGTCAGATATAATATTACAAATCTATGTGAAATGTACTTTATAAATTAAATAGTGTTTTTTTGAAGTGATATAATTAAAAAAAAATATTTATAATTAAATAAGAGAATTATGTGACAATATCATGCTCCAGATAATTTAAGAAATTAGAATAAAACAGAAAATTAATAACTATATGCCTTAATTATGAATTAAACTTACCGAAATCACACAGTCATTGACCTTCGTTTTTAAAGCTTGTTCTGCTATATCTTTCAGTTTAGTAAACAGCATAGCTGTAATTTGCTCAGGTGTGAATAAGTGTTCTTCATTCAGATAGTTTACCTAGAAATGCAAAACAATTTAAATATTCTGAATTTCAAGTATCCGAAAATTAAAAATAAACTTCACAAGTCTTTTTCCACATTTGCTCTTTAGCAATAAATTATAAAATAACTTAATACATACTTCATAGAAGCGAAATTCTATTTTTTCCTTCGGTTTTGTTACTTATTATAACGATACTTATTTGATTATCTTATTTCTTTATTTATTCAAAATTACTTAATTCAAATTAATTCAATCTCGTCCTTTATTGGCTAATTAGATTTGACCCCAAAAATTTACAGGAAATTAAAAATATAAATTTTACGCACAATTAGATTACTCTTGAGATTGAACAATATAGTTAATAAAAATATTCTGCTTTTAGTGTTTTTGCAATATGAAATTTTACCTTTATTCCAAGAGATCCATCTGGAGTAGGAACGACTGCATAAGGTAGATATGGCAATTCTCGCTGCACATAAGGATCCGTGAACTTTCTACCCAAAAGCCTTTTGAACCCAACAATGGTGTGCTTCATATTGGTGACCCTTTGGTTCGCCGCAGCTACACCCATTATTCGGTTTCGGTTTGAGAATGCGACGCATGATCTACAAAAATTTTGAAACATTTTACATTTTAAGATATATATATATTTATATACACTAATAGGTTGCAATTTTTATTTTTGTCCCCCATTAAACAATTTAAACATTAAATTATGAGCTTGTGTAATACTTTCGTAAAATAATTCAATATAAATATCAAAATTTGAAATCTTGATTATTTGTTACTGCAAAATTATTTTGTCAATTAACGAATTAATCATTAACATCAGTTAAAGTATTTACAGTATAAAAAGATATATTCCGAGGAATATAGTAAATCAAACTTTAATAATTTTTGAAAATTCTATACGAATGACTCCTAATTGTATCCAAATTAGGTATTAGGTTAATATAGACGACCTTGTCATTCGCTAAAAAATACTTTACATATAAGATGTTTTAACTTCTCTTCATAGACCCAAAAAAAAAAAAACGTGCAAACAAGTTTATGATTTATATTTTCCATTATTTTTACCTTTAAAATAACTTTGATGTTTTTCTTAAAAGTATGAACGATTTATTTTTTATGTAAATTAACTTAATAAATTCATAATTATCTGTCTTTTAATTACCTGTTTCAATTCAATTTTTCATAAATTTCTCTTGATATATTTATTCAAGAAAACTTAAAATAACGAATAGAACTGAAATTAATCATCTTTGAAATTGTTTATAAACCATGTAAAATCTTTTTCTGATTTGCAATGTGACACAAATATTTTATTTAAGCTGTCTCAGCAGTAAAATGTATTATTTATATGTCTGTGATAGTCACTCAAGAGCAATAAAAATTGGAATGTGAAATTATTATAAAATATTATTCGTAATTTTGAAAACAAAAATATAAAATTTAATTTACTAAATTCAACATCTTTACTTCGTCTGACGTTAAAAAATTTCATTTTTCATTTTATATTCAACTAAACCTGAATCAGAAATTATTTTCTTCAGTACTCATGTTTTGTTTCCCCTATTTTTGAGGCAATTAAAAATATAATACAACCTTTTGGACTATTAAAGTATATTATTACAATGTATTGACCACGACTGTTTAAGAAACAGACAAAATCTAGCTTCTCGAATTACATATCGTATTCAACCTTACAAAACTATAGTAATTTTTTAACTATCAAATATTGTTTTTCACCATACCAGTGAACGAAAATAATATATAGAAATAAATTTTAACATTCCAATTATAGAAGTTAAAGCCACACGAGAATATTAAAATCTCAAAGATTGGCAATTAAGAATTATCAAACTTTCTTCAAATTTAAAAGACACATCTTATAATTAATATACCTTCATCTAATAATTTCTACATGCTTTTTAAGATTAAATGTTATTCTCAAAAATCTCAAAAATATAAACTTTCTTCGATTTCAAGTTAGCAATTACTATTAGTTAAAGTAAAAAACAGCTGAAGGGATAACAGAAAGCAATTCTGAATTTTGGAAAATCAAATGATATTTAAGGAATCCAAAACATTCTTAAATATGATATCAAAAATTAGCATATCGCACATCATTTTAATGTTTGTTCAAAGTCAAATAAAATTGAACAGTAATTAAAGTAAATATATTTAATTAGGAAGGTTATGTTGAAAGATTTAGTCCATACGAAATTACAAAAACTATCCTCTTAGATGTATCATTAATAGGGGCTCCCTTTTATTAGGCGCGTTTTTAAATATTTTTTAACCGAACAACGTATTTAATAATTCAACATCTCATGTCGTGACACTAGCCTTTTAAATGTGTGATTATAACCACAATTGATCAAACAAAATAACATGAAGAATAGAAAATAATAATAAAAGATGGGTGGTAAAACTGAAAATCAATAGAAAGAAATAATAGCGCTTGAAATTTAATTTAAAAAAATCAACTCTATTAAACTAATCATCATAATAATTTTGTAAATTTGGCGGCAATTGTCCAAAAATCCACTGACTTCCTTCTTATAGCACGATTTGATTATAAAAGGCCAATTTCTCAGTCTGTTAGTAAAATTTGGTAAATTTTTTGCTAATTTGACTGAAGGTTAAATCATGCTTAATTATTACGTTCTCAAACACGCTAAATGTTCTTTAAAAAATAGTACTAATATATATTTCCTAAAATGATACTCAAAATTAGAAAAGAGAACAAAAAAAAAAAACTAAACGAAATAACGTTAGGTGTTTCCCGTTCGAATGATAAATGATATGTATATAATGATGATAGTATAACTATTTTTGGGATCTCCACTTCATTCAAGATAAGATCAAGGGCAAAATTTTGCGATTTATAACCAAGTACAAGTTGCTCACAAAATATAATTATATTTTTTAAACGATGCTCTCTTCCACAACAATGAAAGTATATATTTTTGGTTGCCAAATACAACTATTTTTATTGGCGGAATAAGATTTTTTGTAAAAAAAAAAAAACAGCACCCTGTAAAGAGTTATGAGTTGTTTTGAAAGAAAAGAGTTTGTATTGGAATTCAATCGTTTAATTATTGAAGGACCTTCGTCGCATCCCACATAAGAATTTCGAACTTCAACAAAAAATTTAATGTTTCTTACCCGAATCTTTTTATATTTAATAAAATAAATATTTACTGTATTTGAAATATTTAACTTTTAAATGACTTTTAGATTTTAGAAAGGGACTAAAGTTAGTTGAATGTTTTTGTTGATTATTCCCAAACTTATTATTGCTCGCTATTATTGAAAATTTTACATAAACATCAAATATTTCTTTTAATATACAAATTTTACATATAATCATAATATAATAAATTAATGCAATTAATACTGAATAGACAGTAAATAAAATGTAAATATTTATAGAATTTACATCCAAAAGACTTTTAAATCAATATAAAATATCTTTCAGTAAGAATCGATATTCGAATTCCTTATAAAACTTGTATAAAGTCTAAAAACATTCCTTTTTAAATTAGTGAGAATTTCGAAAAATTAGAAATATATTTATGCCTAAAACATTTTTGAGATTAATTTCTCAAGTCTAATCTTCTTAAAATACTATTTATGTTTAAAAAATAATTTTTCATGCTCTATTATATAAAGATGTAAAAAGCATCGTTCTGATACGTTGAGTAGATCATAAAAGATCGAATGTTTTCTTCACAAAATGTTAACTGGATGTAGAAAAAAACATTTGGATTGCAGTTGCATGGAATTAAAAGGTTTAATCGATAATCCATTTTAATAGATATATTTCTCTAACTCGTAACTTTTTCATAAAAATGTAATTTAAAAATTCAACATCACATAATAAAAGAACTGCATTCTGCAGCCTTAAAGCTCCGCTTTGAAGTAATTACTAAATGAATCTCTTTGTGTCTTGACCATATGAAACTAATTCTGTATAAATTAACGGCATGTAAAATAATTAAATTACACAGTGATAAGCTGGTAATCCTTGAATTTTGTGGCACTAAGAAGTAGCTTTTATGTGTCAACAATAACCGAATTTTTTTTCAAGAACAAAAATTGGAAAATTAAGTCTAAGTATATACGCAGAAGTAGTAAGACTTCATAATATATTTAATATGACCAAATTTATATAATAGTGCACCGTATACCCTTATTCTATCAATTTAAATTTGAAAATTCTTTTCTGCCGTTACTGTAAATTTGTAACGTACATTAACGTATATAATAAAAAGAATCCTTTCTAGCCAAATAAATCTTAGAAATTAAATTTTAAAATATTTTGATATTTTCATATGTGATTTTTGTACTGTTTCTAGAATTTTGAATTCTAAAAACAATAATTGCACTTATGAAATTTTTTCTCATTTTTTAAAAATTTTTATAAATTTCGTGTTTACATCTTTGATCTCCACGTATGAAGAAAACAAAAAAACGGTGAATAGATAAAATTTCGTCGTTGTATTAAAATTGAAAAGACATACTTGATTTATCTGAATCAACATGACAACGATTATTCGAATTGTCATTTAAAAATAAACCTAATTTTTCTCCATATAATTATATCTAAATTCATGTAAAGAATCTTTTATAAAAATAAAAAAGGGTAGAAAAAGCCTCCGTAATTTTCCTTTCAATTTTGCTCAAGGAAAGGTCACATTAAATTTTAATGTTTCAAAAGATGGCAACAGCGTAGCGCACCCATCGTTATATAAAAATAACGTTCATCTATGTGATCAATGAAAATAATGAGACAATAGCTTTTAAAAGTAAAAAAATATTATAACATTCCAATAAGAAATGGAAGAAATCACTGACTGAAAATGAAATTTTTCCTATTGATTCTTTTTTCTCCAAGTTAAAACTAGCATTAATTTACATTTAAAAAGTAAAATCTTTTACAAATTATTCAATTTGCTGAAGAACATTACGCCTGCATATATACTGTCATTTTCAGGAATAAATTTCTTATCAATTCATTTCAAATTTGATCATCAAATGGAAATATAACTGAAAACTAAAACTAAAAAAATTAAATGCTGGCTTTTATTAAAATGCAGTTATTCTAATTTTCAATGAAAATTTAATTTTAATTTCTGCATTAAAATCCAATGTCAGAAACCAAGGTTATCAACAAGCACAATATATTGAAAACACAATCAATTAATCCACATTAACTTTTCTGTGGATTGTTTTCAAACTCATTTCATCCTTATTGATGAGATATTTTTATATTAGTAAAAAAATAAATTTAAAAAAATTTCATATTTCATGATTATTAAGAACCTTAGCATAAAGAGATCAAAATTTTTAAATTAGTTATTGATACTTAAAATATCTTGCAAGATCGGTGAGTTACTTCTTAAATAAAATCAGTAATATTACATAAGACAGGTCACTTAAATAATAAAACTGTTTTGCTTGTACATGCATGCTGTTCAATATTACTTAAATGTACTGTCATTTTGTCTTGAATAATTATACCAAAGTATAAATTTTTTCGGCTTATAGTAACCAATTTAAATTTCTTCAAAATTACTTATGTTCTTTCAAGCAAAAATGCATTTGAACTTACTGATTGATAATTAGATTTAAATGTAACATATTTTTTTTTTCAAATTTGAATTATAAATTATTACTTCAGATTCAGGAAATTATAAGCATAATGGATAATGACATTAAACATAAATTTAGGGTTATATTACAAAATAAAAGGAGGAATTATTGCAGAAATATTAAATATTTTTATTATAGCAAAAAAATGAATTCAAAATCTAATTTGGAAATTCAATTTAAATAATAATGGTGTTTGAGTTTTAAATATTTTGAAATGTAGATCAATATTTAAAAATCAAATGAAAATCGTCGAAAACGTTATATTTTTAAAAATGCAAATGGCAATATATAAAGAGCAAGACTTCCATGATTAGCACAAATTACTAAATAAACTGATCAAAATTAATCAAATTGCTTATTTTGTGACAATGAGAAGAAAAACGAATTTTTTCAATGAGAATCATTATCCATCAGATTTTCTCCGCATTGGAGATTTAAAATACTGACTGTGAAATAAAAGGAAATCACTTTAATTAAATGAAAGCGAAACATTTAATAACATTTAAGAGTAAGTAAATCAAAACTTACGGTGTGGCTCTCAAGGAATAATCATTTGCGATCGTCTCTATTCCTCCTGCTCGAGCGACGGCGATATAACAACTCTCATTTCCAAAGTCTATACCGATGACTGACATTCTCAAATTCAATAAATACTATAGATACGTTATAAAGCAATTTTTATAAATGTTAAAATTTCTTAATCACTATTTACTTGAAGATTACCAAAAAAAAATTAACCGGTGCAGCTTAGTTCACAACCACATGGAAAACAAAATGGCTGCTGCAAGATGTTACTGAGTTTTGTTGAAAGAAGAATATTCCAGAGAATTCTACAATATTCTACTTAAGTTAAATATCGTAGCAATAATCGATGGCCTTCTTTGAAAATTTTCACGTTCCGATCTTGCCTAACGTCAATTTAGCAGATGACGCTTTATAATATAGACCGTTCAGATTTTAGTTACGTATTGTAAAATAAATATTATCTGTCTGTAAACTAAATTAAGAATTTTATTTGAATTCATAAAGTACATTAGTTTTACTTTAACTATGGCTGTGTAAGTTCTTGTATTTCCTAAAACAAATAAGCTTTTAGTAGTTTAAATCATTTAGATTGGTATAAGAATTGGTATAAGTCAAAATAAGCTTTGGTTATGCTGACAATTCAACATATGTTATTTGTTTATAGAGCAAAAGTCACATTTAAAGTAACACTGACTTCCGATCCTAAATTGCCGTTTAAAGTATTAAATGTACCCGAGAACACGCCATTTACAGCCGTATTAAAGTTTGCTGCAGAAGAATTTAAAGTACCTCCTGCAACTTCAGCTATTATTACAGATGATGGTATTGGTATTAATCCTCAACAAACGGCTGGTAAATATTAAAATAGATATTTCTAAAAAATTAAATAAATACAGTTACATAAATAAATATTTTATTGTTTTCTTTTCCAGGAAATGTATTTCTAAAACATGGTTCTGAATTAAGGTTAATACCAAGAGACAGAGTTGGATTTTTAAAAAGGTGAAATAAATAAATATGGATAATTTTGTTGAATAATGGCATTGCTCTAAAGATAAAAACAAATATAAATTGATTCAAGATTATATGAGAATATAAAAAACTTTAATCTTGAATTAGCTGATATTACTTCTTTTTTATAAAGCTTTCAATAACATTAATTGATTACAATGAAGTTTCTCTGTAGTTAATAAAAATAAAAATTGTATTTGTATCTCATATATCAAATTTGTTTATAAGTTCTACAAATATTTTATGTACAGTAAATATTTAAATTTATAATAAATTTTATCTTTAGGAAAATAAATTTTAATACTTTAAAACTGTATACATTTATTTTTCATTAAGAAAAGGATAAATTGGAAATCCTTAATGTAAAGACCTTGATATAAAAATGCAGTCAATTATTTGAAAAGTGACATGCAGTAAGTAGCAGCAATCTAGTGTAAGATAATAATAGAGTTGAGAGATAAAATTAATTTTAGTAAGGATACATTAAATAATATATTTCATATTCATCTAGAAACAAAAAAAATTTATAACTGGAAATCTTAATTAGAAAACTCACTAATCAAAAAACTTCAATTTTCAATCCTAAACTAATTATGGTTAATGATTATTCATATATAATTAATTTTCTTTTCATCTAGTGAATCAAATTTTTTTTTTTTTTAACATCAGAAACCAAAAATTATTAATAACAGATCCAGAGAAACTTTAAAAATTAATTGGATTATGAATTAATACCAAATCAGATCTTTTATAATCAGTTACATATAATTAAATAAAACTTAACATTTTTAATGATATGAAAGAATATTATTATCAGATAAAATTAATGCTAAATTTTTACATACATTTTATATTCAGGATCTTCAGGTCACTGAAATTTTTGAATATATGCTTAAAATATAATATTAACGAAATAATAAATCACAGATGAATGTTACTGAAATGTTGCATAATTTCACTAAAATATAATTTATACGTAAATTATGCTACAAAAAAATTCATTAGCTTCATGTTAGATAAAAAAAAATTTGAATTAACATAAAGTTCACTTTCAAATTATCAGCAATATTCAATTTAAAATTAACATTATTAATAAGTGCAGTTTTAAATATTAATTAAACGTAACGCAATTCACTGATTAAAGCTAATTAGGCAAAATTTTATGTGATAAAAACTGAAAAAGTTATACATTGTTATCCTTATTTTCAAAGTTATGCAAATTGCATCTGAAGTACTGAATTAAACTAAATCACTGTAAGCACAGCTTTTAAAACATCTTGTCTAATTTTAATGCAAAGGTTTTAGAAAAATAATATACTTTTGTATTAGAAAAGTTTTTATTTTTTATATTTAATATAATAAATAATACATGAACCATTCTAACTTATATCTAGAAATAAAACAAATAGATTTTTTAAGGTAAATATAAAGTGAAATGTATAATAAATGCTGAATCATTTCAATTTTCACAGTCCAGAAAAATAATCAGAAGCTATTTAATCCAGCTTCATAATATATAAATTGAATTTGTAAAATGACTTCTTTAAAATAAAACTAGTTAGATCTGAGCTACAAATTTCATTTATGGATGACAACTTCATTCTTAAATAACTGTCTTGTTTACAGATTAATTGACTTAATATCAATTAAAAATGGTTATAAAAGTTAAAAATCATTTTTTATATGGAAAAATATTTAACTGGAAGGATGAAATAATTTTGATTAATATTTAATTAAATACAATTATAAAGTCTTTTTTTATATTTTATTTTTTTATATACTTGAACATTTTCCAAATTCCCAAGAAAAATAAAATATCATTTAGTAAACCAATTACTTTTTTAAATTTGTTTCTTATGGTTAAAAATCACCTTTTGTATTGGCGAAACTCATCAATCACATAATCCTAATGTGCATGATGTATTAAATAAATTATTATTATATATTATTAACATTAATTTCACAAAAAAATATAATAAATTATTGATTAGCATGCAATGAATACTTACAAAAGTACAATTTGAGGAAAACTATAATAAAAAGCAGGCTTGACTAGTGACGTTTAAACGATTTTTGGACTCATCCAAACAAATAATTTAATTATATTACATAATATGACAGGAAAAATAATATTTTTCGATATTCATTGCACATTTTTTCATAAAACTTTTACATCTAATTCATGTTAATAAATCTTAATTTAAAAACTAGTGGAAAATTAATAGAAAAGAAAATAATATTACTTATCGGTCTACATTGATCTTTTAATATTTACTAATGAAAAGCAATTTTGAATAACTGAGCATTTTCAAATGTAGTATGTTAGGTTTTCACACTTTTCAATTTAAGTACATTTTTTCATTTGGCACAATGTCAAGGATTTATGATCTAATACAAAAAATTATCTTAATCAAAAAAGACTCTGCGCATCGCATAAAATATGAAAGGCGATTATAAAAGTGCTTGGAATTATAATTTATTTATTTATTTTCAATTATATACTTAAAGTAGACAAAATTTATAACTCTTCTAAATTAGAAACTTATGAGGCACATATACCCAAAATAATGATAAGCCGAACAATAAAATATTTTTTTAAAAGATATTTATTTTTCAAAAAATTTCTGAAGAATAATTCATATGAACTCATAATTACCTTAAATTTTACGGAATAAAAATTCAAACTTAGTCTCTTTTTTTTTCATTGCCTAAGCCAATTTTTTCAGTACAAGAAATTTTCCTTAGAGTTTTTTAAGATTTAAAAAATTCCCAACTTAAGATACATAGTTGAAATTTGGAATAAATTTTATAATTAAATAAAAAATGTTAAGGTACAAAACATCTGTCAAATAAGACTTTTCATTTCTTTGGTTTAATAATAAAATTATAAAACCAAGATTTTAAAGATTTATATTTGCTATATAAAAAATTAATTGCAATCAATTTTGTATATAAAAAAATTCTTTCTTATTTGATTTTAAAACTTTTTTTATTGCAATCAAAAAATTGCGTTTTCGCTTCTTGTATTAAAACGAATTGTTGAAACCATTAAAATGAGAATAATATTCAACCCGCGTTTTTTTAAAAAATAAATAAGAAATATAATGGCACGTATTATCTTCATGAAATCAACAACCAATGACTGAAATAATTTTAAAAAATCGAATCCTTGTTTTGAATTGAAATCTGGCAACGAAATAAAGCACATGAAAATCTAATTCATTTTTAATGATTATCAAAAAACCAATTCTTAATTTTTAAAATTGGTTTCATGGAAAAATTAGAAATCTGTGAAATTGATATAATTTTTCTTCAGATATAACCAAACTGCATGACTGACATAAATACCCAATACATACACACAAATGTACATACTTATATAACAACAACACACAATATACGCGCGTGTGTGTTTATATTTGTATATGTACATGCATACATATAAAAAAATTATAATTCACTGTAATATTGTAAGTTCTTCAAGAAATCAATTTATTAAATATAAAATCATTAATCCTCAGTCTTTTATGTCCAAATGCATATATACTTCTGAAATAAATAAAATCAACTAATAAACGAAAGTTTCATTTATGTTCAAAAAGAAAAAATAATATATATGCTAAAAAAATGAAATGCCACTTTGAAAATGCCTCATACATTTTTGTTCTTAATCAACAAATTTGTTTAACGTGATTGGTATCAGCAAAGAAAATATAGCAATAAAGAAAATAAATCAATTTACTGAGCATTAATTTGATAAAAACTAATCTAAATATTTTTTATGTTATTTAATATAAATAAAATAATACATATTCATTATCACAATTTAATAATGGCTGTTGTCATAGATTATTCAGAATAAACATATTTCACTTGTAAAATACTTTTGTTTTATAGAAATTATAAATTCACTGCAATGAGATGGATTATTAGTTAAGGCATTGATATAATTTATAAAATGGGTGAAAATATAATAGATAATGTTACTGCATTGAAATATCTTTTAACGAAATGAAAATATTTAATATTTCGAAAATATTAAATTCTAATTCAATATGCAAAGTTAATTGTCGGTTTTGAAATTTAACATATTCTACTTTTGGATAGTGCTTTAATTTAACTTCATATTCTAAAACAATTTAAATTAATAAAAAGAGCATTTACTTGTAATATTTTAGTTACATACCTTTTATAAATATCTTTTTATCTTGTATTAAGTACAATCAATCCTATATTTGTAACGCCATAATTCCTATTTCTAGTGATATAATAAATTATGTTCGCCATAATGTTAGAAAGCATGGAACAAACTTAATTTCGTTTATTCTGAATTAAATTTTTATAAGTTGAAGTTACAAAAAATATGAACATTATTAAAGCTCTTAAATGTTACTGAGATGGCAATAAAGTAAAATAAATATTAAAGTTCAGAATAATAATGTAACGAAAGCACACCAAATAAAGCTTTAAAATACTTAATAGTGGTAAAAGAAATTATGAGATTTATCTATTCACATAAATATTTTTCTTTTTACAGTAATTAAATTATTTCATTTTTCGATCGTAGTATAAACTAAGTGAAATATATTCTTCAAAAAAAATAATAAAAGCAAATATTCTAGAATATAAAACAATAAAAAAATAATATTGGGTTTTTCTTTTTCATGACTAGATTAATAGTCATTTGCAATTAAATTAAAGATTTTAATTATTAATAACTTTATATATATTTGAAAAATGCGTCAAGTGATTTCTTTCTGCTTTCTAATGAAAAACTGATTTTGCTAATCATCATACTACTTATGTTTACTACGATTTATATTAAATTTAGTGAATTAACCTTTAATTTTAAAAAGTTCTTAATAATTTTTACTGAATTATTTCTACATGGAGAATATTGTTTTATAATTATTTTCGTTGGAAATTAAAAAATCTCCAATATAATAATCTTCCTTAAATTATTTCATGAACGAAAATCTATTCATTTATCACTTTAGTTGTCTTTTGGCCTTAAAAAATTATTCACCTTATTTTCATGAAATTATACAAAATGGAGAATAAAGATTTTTATTTTGTACCAAAATATTACTTTTTAAATAGAAAATATATATATTATAAATGTTCCGTTTTCATGAAAAATTGCTCATGCGCTCTTATAGTAAAATGAATTATGATTTTATTGACAGTTTTCAGATCACCTGATTTTTAAAGGTATTGACTTTTTGTTCTGTGCTACCAATTTTCCTTTTTTTATTTTCATAATTATTCAAATAAAAATTCTTTTCGAATACCAGTGTTTAATAATATAAAATTCTATTTTAAGCAAATTTAAATCTGTTAAGCATCTTAAACTATGAAAAAACTGAAAAAGTCTAGACTGTCAAAAGTTTCTAAAAAAAATAGCTTTACCATAGAGCATAATTGGTAATAATTATTAGTAAAAAAATTATTCTTAATGCTAGAATATATAAATATCTTAAGAAGTCTTGATTCTTCAGAAATATATTATATAATACAAGACAACTTACATTGCATAATAGAAATGTAAAATTTAGCAGCAGTTTTATTTTAGTAAAAAATGTGAAGAATACATATTTTACCATACTTTATAATAAGGGACATTGTTGTGCAGCAATCCTAGTCAAAATAGTTTCGAATTCTCTTTAATTCGCTCTCATCTTTAATTTGCTTCATGATAAGTATGGGTGCAGAAATTAAAACACCAACGCACTTAAAACACTCTTTTTCTTAAGATTCATTCGTCCTGAAAATATTCATAAATGAAATTAATAATTTAAATATGAAGATTTTTTAAACTGTTAATACTTAAGCATTAATAATATCAAAATTGAAAATCAATATTTTTTGTGATTATCCATATGTCAAAGAATTAAATAAAGAATTAAATAAATTTTAATTAAAATATCCATATGTCAAAAAATTAAAATAAATTTATAATAAATTAATAAAATGTTTAAAGAATTAAATAAAATACCACGCCTAAGTAGCCTATACTAACGTATGTAAAAAGTGTTTCAAAAGAACTTATTTTTGCTTTATTTTCTCACCCATTCGTTTTCATCAACCCCTTCCATACGATCTTGTTCCAGAGTCAGATTGATTTCCATTTTGCTGCTTACTGATTTTTGAATCTAGAACAACGATTTTTCGATTACATTTCGTGTTCTAGATTGAATTTCTAAAAGTCAAATTGATTTTTTCATATCTAGTTTTCGTTCTACATTATATATATTTCATCAAAATTATTGACTTTGGATTTGAGCATTTCATAAAATCGATGACTTTTTCCGAATTATTAAGTAAAATATTTCCTTCATGAAAAAGATTTACAAATAAATTTGAACATCTTTATTTACACACTTATAAATTTTTTAAAATAAAGAAAAACACTTCTTCCGTTACTGACACCAAAGAGACCCCTTGAAAAATATTTTTTAAACAAAACATCAATTTTCTATAATTATTTTCATAAAATTACATAAAAATGAAATATCTAACCTGTTCCTGTTTGTTTTTATAGAATTCTTGCGTTTCAGGATTAAATTTATTGTAAAGAGAACTAACATTTATATTGGACTGTGTTTCACCTTTTGTCAAGTTCTTCTCATGATTACAAACTGATGAAACTGCAAAAAATATAATAAAATTCTAATTAGAATTTTCTAGCCATTAAGATCAAAAATAATTGTTTTCATTATTATTTACAAAACTGTCTCATATTTTTTCTAAAACTATTGGATATAAATTCCTTATAAGTTTGATATTTAAGGCTACTAACGAGATTCCATATTAACAGGTTTCAAACTGATTCTTCTTGCCTGTCTGTTGGCACCAGAGAACCACTCAACACTAGTCATAGTGGGCTCCCATGTTACTTTTGTAGGAGGAAATAAATCATCTTGGAACAGTTCACTCTAAAAACGAAGAAAAATTAAATGTTTAAATTTCAAAATCCAAAATTTAATGCATTAAAAATAAAGTAAATAATAAAACTTTTCATGTTATGACAAACATTCAAAATTTTCTTTCTTTAAAAGTGAAAGTTCAAAAAAACACTTAAAACCATAGTTTTTATGATAAATCTATTAAAAATCATTATTTTCTTTGAAAACAATATCGAAGTTTTTAGTTCTTGGTAACCATTTTTGTTCATTCTGCTTATTCAAGCGATTGCTACTTGCTCTTAAGCATTTTCAAAATAATTGATTAATCATGATTGTTCTGCCTTTTTTTTTTTTTTTTAACTTTCTAAAGCTCTTTCTAAATGCTCACCTTAATTCTAGGTACTGTAAAACTTAAGGGTTCAATGGTATTATTACTCAGGCGTAAGGCTTTTGCAAATTCAACGGCTACAACATCACAATCTTTTTTACTAAGAAAACTGAGACCTTGATGAAGACTGGTGCATCGATGATGACTTAGAGGGCAAACATACGGAGCTTCTTCAGTCACTTCAAAAGTATAAATAGTTGAATCACCCTGAAAATTATATTAAAGAAAACTTGTTTAAAGGAATCTAACCTAACCTAGACAAATCTTTCACTTTTAAAACTGAATTACAGACTAAGAATAAGAACTGAAGTAATTTTACAATTCAATATACGTTTAATTATCATTACTTTACATAAAATTATCTTTAATACATATTGCAAAACCAAAAAACTGTAATTAAAATATTTAACTAATATCTTAATAGGAGAGATTTTCTTTTTTTAGATAAGAAAGAATTCTTACCCTCCCAGTAAGAAATAAAGTTGAACTATCTTCATCGTAAAAAGGCATTAAAATAGCGGGAGATACATCCAATCCAATCGTGGTTAGTGGCTGACCCAAATCATTGGATTTGTAAACCATAATTTGGCGTTCCGACACTCTATTGATAAATAATATATAAAATAAAAATAGGAATAATTTAATAGTTTCAGATAAATTCAATGTTTCAGTTATTTTTTTAAGGTTTTATTATTTCAAACTGAAAATTATAATCGTATAACTATTTTTTAATTATTACATTATTTTTTAAAGTATTTTAATTTACAATATTTATATAAGAAATTAAACTATGAAACTGCTTACTTATCAAAACCCAGAACAACCAAAAAAGCACCGTCCAAAGCCCATATTATGCGGGCTCCCCTAGTTCCAACAGGACCTTTACCTTGTCGTATGGGAAATTGACTTTGCCTAGGATCATATATTCTGACCATAACATCTTTACAAGCTGTAGCAAGAAATTTACCACAAAAAGACCAAGAAAGGCAAAATATCTGTCAAATATATGAAATATTATTTCCAATTATACAAAATTTACAATCCAAAAAGAACTTTATAGCGTTAAATACTTATTAATACCTGATCAGTGTGACCCATAAGGCATATTTTTTCCTCCATTTTATTTAAATCCCAGATTTTGACAGTCATATCATAAGAAGCAGTAACAAGGACATCTTTAGCTAAAGGGTGAAATTTGATACAATAAATTTTATCAGAATGACACGTCAATGTCACGTTTGGTGTATTAGTTGGTTCCGACAATCCTGTAATGGGGATTATCCACAAGCGAACTACACCATCATCGCAAGCTGAAAAATTGATTTAATGTATTAAGCAACATAAACATATTTTTAAAAAACTGGCTGATTTAGAAACACTAATCTCAAAATTTTATGCCAACCTACTTTAACACTGAAACGTGTATGTTATTTATAGTCGTAATAATTATTACATATATATAAATGAAAAGAAACTACGAAAATTCTTTTAAATATAACTTCCTACATCGTAAGTATTAGACATATTTGTTAAACAAGTTTAATGTGCTTACCGATAGCCAGTCTCCGATTGTCAAATGGATCCCAACTAAAATCCATTACCGTTGTTCCCTGAACAAGAGTAGGAGTAACTACATCAGGTAATCTACCCGTTTTAGAGAGTTCGAATACTGCTATTTTTCCTCCTGGACCACTTTGGGGAACTGCTACTCTATCCGAGTTCGCTTTTTTTTTTTAAAAAATTGTATTCATTGTCTTAAAATCAATTACAAAAATATAGTGAAACATACGATTCACTTATGTAAAACTCACCATGAAAACCGTCACATTCTCCCGTTACTTGGCGACTTACATTTCTAACATTTTCTATAAATGTTGACTTATGAGTTGGTGTCCCTTTTAAGTGTCTGAATTTTGAAACTCGACCTTATAGAATATAAAAACAAAGATTAAATAGAGAATAAAGCGAGATAACATATATACCGCGACCTGGAACGATGGAGCGGAAATGGATTTGCATATTAACAAAACACTAACCAAAAACAGTAGAAGTGCGCTTTGGCGTGGGAGTTAAAGTTTCTTTTTTGTCACAAGATCTAATGGGCCCTCCAAGTGTCGCTCTTCTGTTTGTGGTTTCTTCAAGTGATTCTTCTTGTTTCCCTTTAAATGAACTTCTCCTCCTTAGTGGAACTGGCGAAGTTTTATCAACAGTTGCGGCTTGCTCTTGAACTGAAGCAGTGCGATTCTCATATACTTTTCTGCGCTCTAACAAAAAATTTAAACATTTTGTTTTACATTACAGTTTTTTCTTACGAGAAATTAAAAAGTAACTTTTATACCAATAACAGATCTGTCATTAGTTGACTGCTTTAAAATATCATGTATGGCATTGAATGCATAAATGCGAATGATTTTACACTGGATGAGATTTGGAAGCTATCTTGGAAAAATAAATGAAGAATAAAATGAAAAAGTTAAATCAGGCAACACTAAAGAAGGACGAAGCAATACATCATCTGACGTGGTCAGTATAGCTTAATAAAAATTACAAATTAGCAATTACGTGATATTTATAAATTTTTAAATGAAATATAAAAAAGATGACATATAAAATTTAAATAAATAAAAACAAACCCGCAATGGAACTTCTCTGACCGGATGGTTTGTCTGCGGTTTGTTCCTCTTTATGATTCTCCGTAGATTTCAAGGAGTTTTCATCGAGAAATTCTTTATCTTCCGTTCCAGAATTTCCTCGAGCTGTTTCAAACAATTTACGCCTTTCTGCCATGCTGGGCGTTTTTGGTACATATGCTTCTTGGTGTTGATTATCACCATTTTTTAGAGGAGATCCGCTAGCTACTATATTCTTAGCTTTTTCAATGCTGTCATCTGTATTGTGAACTTTCTTTAAGGGTCTATCAAAACTATTTTCGATTTTTTCACAAATATCGCCGAAACCTATATTTCGTTCATTTGTTTTATTACATACTTTATCTAAGTCTATTGAATTTTTTTCGTAAATTTTATTATTTTCTGTCAATTTGCTGAAGTCGTTTATTTCGCTCTCGTACATTGACAATTTTTCTAAATCGTAGGTATTCGTTATTTCACCAAAGTCCCCTTCAAATTTATTGTCTAATAAAACATTATTTGAAATATTATCTATTTGATCTTGATGAATTTCCTTATTTTTCGAAATACAAGGAACAGAAAATACTTTATCAAAGGCATTCAGCTCTGACGACGTGATCTTGTCCACACTTGATGAATAAGTATGTAATTTAGGTGGAGTGAATGGTTTTGGTCCTAATCGTGGCTGTAATAATCATGTAAAATAAACAATTTATTTGAGAAAGGAATAATAATAATAATAATAATAATAATAATAAATCAACATCATCATCATCATCATCTTCATCATTAATAATGATATGATGATAACAATAAAGACAACAACAAAAACAAAGAGAATAATCAACAACAATAACAACAACAACAATGAAAAATAGTAGTAGTAGTAGTAAAGTTTTTTCGAAAAAGGAATGGCGAAAACACTGTTAAAAATTACATTCAAACAAACACGAAACACTAAAATATATAGTTGCTTTGGCAGAAAACTAAAATACTATAAACAACAGATCTTAGAAAAATTATTCTTATTTAAAATGCAAATTAAAGATTTAAATCTAGAATTCCAACAATGGTAATCTAAATATTAAAATTGTTTTATATTTAAATATTCATACAGAAATGTAAAATATTGTGCAAAATAATTGTTTTAAGTTTTAACTTAGAAAATGTTTGAAAGTTATGATAACTGAAGGAGAAAAAATTTTTGTATCTACAAGAGTCTTATTTCATTTTATGATCAAATATACATGTCAATTTCAAACTAAGAATTATAAAATCAAGGTAAAAATTTCCTCTCAACTTTGGTTATTAGAAAATAAAAAAATATTTGTTCATTTTCCTTAACACTACTAACTTATGATCAAGACATCTATGTAATTTTTAACAAGTATAAAATAAATTATAAATAAAAATTAAACAAATTTTTCTGAATATTCATACTTACAAGGCGACACAAATTCATGCAAACGTTTGATTTTATTTATGTGATTTTAATAAAGACGATCGAAACCCTTTTTACTTATAAGTAAATAATAGTCTAATATTTTTTGGAAAGTCAAAAACTAAAATTTATATATTTTAAGGATAACCTCATGCTTTAATAAAAAATATAAATTTTGCATATTAAAACTAAATTCATTATTATATTAACTTAACAAGTGAATACTAATTATTAACTCATCTGTTGCAAAATCAGATATTCACATTGAATTTGAATTTTATTCATGGAAGTTATAAAGAAAAAAAAATTTCATTCTAGACAGATAAATTTTTTTGTTCTTAGAAATTAATTTCGACCATCTCTAAAATTTTATGAAGCAAAAATATTGTGAAAAGCAATCTAGATACTTATATTTACAACAAAAATTTTCAAATAAAAGAGTTAATAAGAAAATTTAGAGAAAAATTGAATTTTTTTAATGACTTCAATTAAAATCAGAATTAAGAACATTTAAATATTTAAAAAATAAGGTGGAACAAACTAACGAAACGGAAATTCAAACAAAAATTATTAAAAATTACCCATGAAATTGGACGAATGAATTTATTTGCTAAAAACATTAAAAAGTGTGAATAAATCATACAAGAGGGTAACCATAAATTGAATGAATTTAAACTAAGTAACATTCATTTTTGTGTCAAAATGGGTAAATGCCTTAAATTATGAAATGAAGATAAAATATATAAATAAAATAATCTACTGATATTAAAAAGTTCTTCACATCAACCTATTTTTATAGCCAACATAAGAAAGCGTAACGATTCTCATTAAACGTAAAATAAACAATTCCAAGTTTGAATCTCATAAATTTTTCTCAGTTTTTTATCAAAATAATTCAAATATTCATTCAAAAAAAGCAAAACGATTTATATGAAGATGAAAAAAAAAAGGTTAAATTTTCCTGGGTCACAAAACAAATAAATAGAATATAAAATAAGATAGCAAACATCAAAACCAAATTATTTCTTAAATTGGTTTTCTGCACTTTAAAAAACTACCGTTATTTCTGGAAGAAAACTTGACTTAGCGCGTTAACAAATAAAAGGAAAATGAAAGTAAGAACTGAAATATAACCATCAAAATAAATGATAATTAGTTGTTTTTATTCAAGACACCTAAAACATTGAAATTTTATATTTAAAAATCAAAATTTTAGGTACTGAGCAGCTAATTCTAATATCTTTCAGCTGTCATGCTGCATAATCTAACCTTATAGCCACCAGATATCGGCAAATTAGGATTAACACTCTGAATTACGCAAGGCTGTAACTTCTCAAGAACAAAGGCTGCAGCAACATGTTCTTCCTCTGTTTTCTCTATCAACAAACCCTGAACAGAATCGATTGAGTTTTTATGGGTCCTGGGTTTGGCCACAGGTCGATCTTCCACATAATCGACAGAATTTGATCTTGAACTTCTAGGTTTAGGCTTAGGAGGCGCAATATCGTTTTCCAAATGTTTTGCCCTTCCATTTTCACAGACAATATCCTTAGCGAATACCTCACCATTTTTATTTTCCAAAAAATCTTTTTCGTTTTTCGCCTCCACTGGTTCTTCGAATCTTTTTTTAACAATGTCGTCCGATTCGCTTTCAGATTTTATTTTTGTCTTAGATATTTCTTTATCAGAATATTGTTTTTTTCCTTTATTAATAATCAAGCAAATTTCTTGCAAATTTCCTCTATGCAAGACCTGTTAAAATTATATATTTTTTTCTTTTTTAGAGAAAATTATTATGAATCGTTAAAAATACGATGATTTCGACACTATTGAAAATATTGAAATTACTTTGGTATTTAAAAAAGCTTAAAATAAATTTTAATTTCAAAAATTACTGAAATTTTTTTTTACAATTTAATTTGAAATAATAGAGCAACTGATAGAACTACAGCCAACAGAAATAATTACTATGAGGAATTTTTTATTTTTTTTTTGCCTCCGAGATCATATGGAAGCATTAAGTTAGAATTTATCGGAAAAATCCAAAAATAAAGAAATATCAGAAACACTCAGAAAAAAGGAAAAATCAACGAAAAACAATTTACCGATTTTTAAGATAAATTGTTAAAGAAAATTTTTAAAAATTTTCATTTACGGCTTCAAATAATTAATAATATTCACTGATAAATTCTGGATATTTTCTTAAAAAAAATATGAAAGATGTTTAAATTTAAAAAATAATTTCAATTTATATAACTATGATTTAGAGTTTACAAGTTAAAAATAATTTAGCAATAAGACACTAACCAGAGTTTTTAAGTGAACTAATTAAACATTGAGTCATCTTAATTCACTAGAAAAGTATAACTGAACAAATTATTTAGATAAAAAAAAAATTTTCTAACTGGATAAATTTCTAAAATTTTAAAAAATATATTACAAACCCCACTTTCGGCAGTTTTCTTTGATGGATCCAAACTTATCTTGGGTAAAATTGTATTTTTTCCAGAAAACCACTCTGAAGGTGAAAGATCAGTCGTACAACCAGTAGTATCCGGAAATAAATCCGCATGAAAATCTCTATAGGTCTGTAAGCATTATTTTTTAAATAGAAATTCATGTTAACTTTTGAAATTAATAATAAAGTTATTTTGAAGGTACCTGCATTTATTTTTTGAAATGAAATATATTTATTTACCTTACGTGGTACTTGATACATAATTGGTATTACCATAGAACTAGTAAGCTGAAGTACTCTGTTCACTTCACCTTGCATTACATTTAATGCTCTTTTTGGAACAAGACAAGCTCCCTTAGTCTGCTCACCATTATGCCTTAGACCTTCTATTAAATAAGGATCTTTATTAGTTACTTCCATATAAAATATTGATGTATCACCCTTGCCAGCCAGAAATAACATATTTGTATCTGAATCATAAAGTGGAAGTAATATGCTAGAAACAAAATTGAAGTCATGATTTATGTGTCATTAATAAAAAAATCTGAATGGCGGAAATCTTTTTTTCAAAAAAATCTTTTTTTTTGAATCACTTTAGATTTAAAATAATTCTCACCCAGTTGAACTATCCAATTCCATCGATTTTATTGGTTCACCGATTTTTCTAAGATCTCTAACACATATTTCCCTTTGTCTAGCCTGAAAAAAAATTTAAAGCAAACTTTCTTCTATATATTAAAAATATTTGTAAAATTTTAATAAAATATTTCACAAATTACCCCACTAAATCCCGTCGTAAGCAATCGAAAGCCATCGTTAAGCCAAACTATTCTTGAATCTTTAATGCCCTGATGACTAGTTGTTTCATGAGTAACTGATTTGTCTTTTCGACAATCCAGAATTCGAAGCTGTTTATCTTTGCATGTTGTTGCAATTAAATTGCCAGTATCATTCCATTTAATGCATTGTATTACTTCAGTGTGATCTTCTGTATTATCTGAAAAATTTAAGAAAAAATTTATTAGTGTAAATATTGTTTTTTTTGAAATGAGAATTTATATTTAACTTATTTATCATTAAAATTTGTTTATTCAAGTATAAAATGATAAAATTAAAAGCCACATACTGTAAAGGGGTTGTTGGATTGTAATATCCCATAAACTTAAAGCAGTAAATGAAGTTGTTGACAATAAACAATCTGCTGTAGGATGAAATGAAACAGTCTCAACTCTTCTTTGAGTTTTAGAATATAATATGCATTCTGGTTCTGACAAACTACTCTCCAATCCAAGCTTTGGAATGTGCCATAATTTTATCTTAAAAGAAAATAAAAAAACAGAAATAATTCAGAGAAAGAATTATTAGAGGAACAATTTTTTGTTTCAAATCAGAAATGCAAGAAATCATTCCATAACAGAATATTATTTCCTATTTCAATTATATATACACCACTGAAAATGTTTTAAATTAGTTTCAAACTTTAATAAATTAAGTCACAATAATGTTTTTATTCATTAATTAACATTCATACTTATTTCTAAAAGAATATTGAATCTAAATAAAATATTTCATTGCTATTTAATTTGAACTGACAGGCTAAATATCTTTGTTATAATCTGCTGAGATATTGTTATATTGTGTATATATATATACATATATATTTGCATGCATACATAATAATATTACTTGGAGTAAACATAATGAAATAGAAATTGAATAGTAAAGATATATTTAAATGATTGAATAGTAAGACCTATAAATGGATTATTTATATAATAATAATTAAATTAATAATAAAATCATAAATCAAGTAACATGAAAAATATATTGAAAGTATCTTTTCTTACCAAGCAATCTTGTGATCCTGTAGCCAGTAAACCATCATGAAATGGACTAAAGCTCATATCTGTAACAGTATCTGTATGAGCATGTAATAAAGCCATATCCTTGCCTTTTCTACCTGAATCATCAAGATGAAGAACTGCCAAGCTGCTACCATTCTGACCAGTATTAAAGGCCATAAATGCAGCACTGGATATAATATTATTCCCATAAGTCTGATATGACCCAATAGTGATATCTCGAATACAATTTTCTGGTTTAGGAACAATTGGTACAGCATTTTTGTATTTTGAGGCTTTAAATCTCCATGCCATTTTGTATTAATTTATCTGATATTTTTTTTGTAATATGTGAAAGAGTATATATTTGACTTCAATATTGTTTTAAACTATTTATACAAATTTCAACTGTTCTGAAATTAAAGCACATAAATTTAATTATAACTTGAACAAAAATAAATAATTTTCTTTAAGTTTTGAATTTATAAAATTGATAAAATCTACCACTCAATGTACCAGAAATAATAATAAATTTAATATGAAATATCTCTGCTTTGAATTAACCGTGGTTAAATATTAAAATTTACTGATTAAATATTAATTGTATTAAAGAAAAATCAAAACAATAACAAACAATACTCAAAATATTTACCTCTTTAATTCATAATTTGAAGAATGATGCTCTTAACTAAATATTGAGAAACACCAGTTAAATTTCAATAATATTAAAGTAAGCTCTTCTCGCAGCTGCAAGGAATTTTATTATTTCTCTTTCCAATTCCACTAGTACGGAAATGTTTTGTCATTGAGTGATAATTTGTGTACTAATTAAAGTTTTACTATCATAAACGATCAGTTGAAATTGAATAGGATATCATAAGTTCATAAAGATATCTCCATACCCTACTTTACATTTAAATGATCTTAAGACAGAATATCTTCAGTTATCACTTCAGTTTCTTCTCATTGCTTCATAAAGTACTTACTTCAAAAATATATATATTTGTAAACGCCCGTTTTCAGAAGCGTCCCATACAAACAAAGATGGCTGTTATAAATTTTAGCAAAGCCTCCATATTTTGATTTCAACAATTTTGCGAATTTTTAAAGCTCATTTGTGAATTATTTTTATAATTTAATCACGTACATTATTATTATTTATGATTATCAACAATAATGAGTTTTGGAATGAAAACAAAGTTTTATGTATGAGGTGTTAAAATGTCTTAGTTCGAAGGATTACACAAAAACCTTCTGCTAGATTGAGTTTCACATTATTAATGTCAACATGAGCTTAAAAAAATGTTAAAAGGCATTAGAGTTACGTTTTTAGAAAATACCTATAAAAATTTGATTTTTAATGGCCTCAATTTTTTCCATTCAGGCAATTGCATTTACAGTAAAGATTATACATTAGAACAACCAAAATGTCTTAAATGGAAGAGATATAATGAAAAAATTTATCCACCACAATCTCCAGATGAACCTCGGCGGCCCGCGGTAAGTTAATCGTAAAAAATAAATTAAAAATTTCTGGAATAGTGAAATGTCATGAATTTCAATTATGTTTTAAAAGCTAATATTCTATTAATGATATTATAACAAGTTTTTATATTTTATTTTAATAGTTTTGTTTTTTTCATTTTCATTCTCAATAACTTTTTTGTTTGAAAATTTAAAATAATGTGCTATAATAATAATAATTATGGTATTAATTGATCTATTTATGAATGAATTATTATATTCTTATTACAAATTATGATATAAATTTATAATACAATCATTAGAATATAATTTGTTAATATATTGTTATATATATTATTAATTTTTTTGTTCAATAATTTCATAGAAACAAATATTTTAGTTGCGAAAACCACTATAACAATAGCACACTATAACACTATAACAATAACATAATTTTCTTAGAGATCTTCCTCCATAATAAGGTTTATGTAAGAACCTTCTCTTTCAGTTTGTTTGCCATGTCAAAGAAAATGTGAAATATTCATACAAAAAAATGTGGTACGTTGCCTCTTTCATTAGGGGAATGTCAATAGATGAAGCATTCAAGCAACTGAAATTTTTACAAAAGAAAGGTGCAATTATTGCAAGAGATACTTTATTAGAAGCTCAAAAAATGGCTGTTGAAGAGCATAATGTGGAATTCAAAAGTAATCTATGGGTATCTGAAAGTTTTGTTGGAAAAGGAATGAGAATACCAGGCAAGTATATCTTACAGTCTTTTAATTTAAAACCATGGATTTTGAGCTCTCTTTGTAATTGTAACAAAAGAATTAGAAAAATTAAAAAAGAAAGAATAGAAGATACCTTGAATAAATAATCAGGGTAAATAAATATTAAAAAAAGAATACAGAATTATCTAAACAATTTTTTTAAAAATCTTGTCAATATTGTTTGATCTGTGTATAATAAATTAAAATATAAATTTTTATAATTTTTTTGAAAGATATTAATTCAAACATAAAACTCTAGCATCAATAATTTTATATATTTTTGAAATCCTAAACTTTGTTCTTGCCATTTATCATAAACGTATAAATCTAAAAAAATATTAATTTTAAATTGATAAAGTTCATTTAGATAAATTTATTATTATTTAATAAAAGATTTATTAACATCATTTCTTCAAAATTTAACTTTACTCAAAATTTTGTAAAGTTATATTAAAATAAATTCATTATTTATTAACAACTAATTTGCTTTGTTTAATTTTATCAATCTTCTTGAAATGTACTTTTCAGATTTATGCAGATTAGAGCAAGATTATAAAATTATTAAATTATATTAAATTATATTCATATAAAATAAAATAAATTTTTATAATAAAATTTTTTCTTTATAGGTTTAAGAAGAAGTGCTCGTGGTGTGATGAAAAAATTACATTATGATTATATTCATTATTTTGTTACTTTAGAAGAGGGAAAACCTCCAGAGTATTACTACTATTTTAAGAAGCCAAAAACTGGTGAGGAAATGTTATCAGAATGGATTCAAGAAATGAGAAACAGAAAAGTTCTTTGTTCTTTATAGATAGAGACAATAAGAGTTTTTATTTATATTAATCCAATGGAAAATATAATCTTTTATTAAATATTTTCATATACAGTTTTTCACTAATTTTTTAATTTATGTTTTTCATATTTAGCAGAAATTTAAAAATTTTATAACTACCGTTCACAATATTTTTCATATGCAGATTGTGTACATCGTTTTCAACTTGTTTCCATTTCAATACCACCTTACCTTATGATCGTTTCATACCACCCCATACAGAATACCATCATAAATGTCGAACCTCGATCAATAAAATGGCGAAAAAATATTCACATGAATAAGATTTATTCAATGGATAACATCGATTAATATTTCTGGTATTTAAAATTGGTTTTTTGAATATTTTTCCATCTTATTTCATCAAAGTGTGCAAATATTTTGGAAAAGTTTATTGAAACCGTGCTAGCAGACTAATTTAACAATCAAAATAAAGAACTAATTTAACTATAAAAATAAAGAACACATTAAAATGAGAACATATTGACATAAATTGAAAATAAATTAATACAAATAATAGAAACATCCTAAAAAGATTAAACAATTTAACACAGAACCAAGAGATCTTGAACAACTCTTTGCTTTCAATACAGAAGTTTTAATGTATTTTGAAATTTCTGTAGTTAAATAATATCGTATTTTGTTTGTCAATCAGAAAGTTTCATTAAAAGAAAAGACTAAAAAAATAAAAATGAACTTAAAAAACTATGATATTTACACTTTGAATGCAGTATTAAAAGTGAGAGCTAATGGCCATTAAACAGTAATAACACGAGATCAGCGTGATGAAATTATAAATGTTATTTCTTAAAATTAAAATATTATTATTTACTTTTTTCTGCTTGTCAATTTTTATAAATTTTATATCAAAAAATTTTAGTAGAAATCATGAAATTTTGATGATTAGTTATTGTTCAAAACATAATAATGATTGCCTCAAAATATTTGTAAAATTAAATATAATATTTTATTGAGTATTAAATAATTACTAAGAAATAGCCAATACTAAAGACAGGAATAAAATATGTATAACGCTAAAAATTAATAGCAATACAAAAACATTATTAAATGTAACAACATAAAAAACTTTAAATAATATTTTAATTTTTTTAAGAGCTGGAGAATTATGAATTTTTAAAAATAAATATTTTCTCTTGCTAACATTTGCATTACAAAAAGTATCACTGGCGTAACTCAATCCGAAGTAGACAACTGCATTATTAAAATCTTATGAGAAAAAAAATAGTTTGAAATTATTTGTAAGAAATATGTTGTCACTTTAATTATTCCTCATTCTGCAATATTTGATATGAAGTAGGATTTTGTTTTTTTTATTTTTCCTTTATTAAAAAAATATGATTTTTTTCATAAGATTCCATCTCAAAATTTAATTATTTCTGCATATAATTAACTCAACACATTTAAAATTGCCAAGTATCATGACTACTGAAATGGTAAGAACACCAATTTAATTAACACTTTAGTACTGCCTCTTTGAAGATTTTTTATAAAAAAAAAACGTGTGAATTTGCTATGGGCTCACCTTTTTTTAAATTCTGTTAACGCTTTTAAATTTCATCAGCTGATTATTAAACAATAATCAAATTTAATGGTTTGAGCTAATTAAAAAAGTAATACCTTTCCAATGACCTGAAGATTCACATTATTCAGTGGTTAGTTTAAATATGATTCAATATTTTGATGAAAATTTGAATTTAGAATTGTATAATATGAAAGTAAATTTAATAAAAACAAGTAATTTCAAAAGGTATTGAGGAATCCACTTAATAAAAAATTCATTAAAGAGATAATTTGTTGAAATCTACACCCCATAAATGGTTGTGCTATTTTTAAGTCAACGCATCAGGAGTTCCGGGAGTCTCTGCAGAAAGAGCGGGACATCCTAGTAAACTACACAGAGAATTGGACAAAATTAATGCAGTCTAATGAGTTATTACCAGAAACCATGAAGGAACGAATACGCTCGGCCGTAGGTTAGTATTTTGATAGAATTGATCGAAATTTGAATTTTTACAAGCGATAATTGTTTTCAACTTGATCGCGATTGGTTTAACAAAATATTACTTAAAAGAACAGTACCGAGATATTAAACGATTAAAATTAAATATTTAATTTAGCAAACTTTTTCTCCTGAACTGAGGACTGAAAAGTCTTTTCAAATGTCAACGTACATAAATATGATCTATAAATAAATAAATTTTCCACCAATTATCATCACTTCATACCACGAAGTATTTTGTTATTCGGTTGGCGATGCTTTAAAATGTCATGGACAAACCGAAATCAGTTTTTTTTTGATATTGAAGCACTTAAAAAAAAGTAAAATGTTAATTAAGAAGATATTACGACATGAGAATTAATATATATACCTGTTATAAACATTTTCTTTAGCATAATATTCTTCGATGCCCCATAATTATTGTTTTGCTATAAAAATCTGTCAACGTATAAATAACTCTATTTGTGAAACAAATTTTAGCTATTTCACTCATTTATAGGTAAAGCGAGATTACTTTTAGTAAAAAAATTAAAATACTTTGAAGAATTGCTCGATCAAGCTGAATTTAAAACAGCCATCAAGGAGATATCTATAAACGATCTGCTCGGCTACTGGGAACTTATGGAGTTTCAAATAAAAGAAGTTAAGCAGTTATTTGAATCTTTGGAAGCTAACAAAAGTGATCAAAAAAGTAAAGATTGAAGCTGTCTTACTTCTAAGTTAAATGATCTTTTATGATTAAGGTGAGCAGCATTAAAATTTGTGTCTCAACTACTGATTTAGAATTAACAGTTGCCGTAATTAGCATAGCACTTACGAGAAGAGGAGATGATGTACCTTTCGTCAATAATTTCTAAATGAAACATTTGAGAAAGCAAATTTTTCCAGATCCAGACTTTATTTAAATTCATTTTTCATCCTGACAATTTTCGATTATATATTATTATTAGCTATTTAAGTTCACACATTAATCTATATAAAAATTTATACTTAATAATCCGGTATCATTTTTAATAGTAGCGAGTGTTTATGTTGCGTTCCTAAAGTAACACAATTTTGTTAAGAGATATTCCGTTTTGCGAACTGCAGCTTTATCTAAATTGGTGAAATATATTAAAAGAATGTAGATGCTTATGAGCGTCTATGATATTTAAGGAACTCTGTTTTGATTCCTAAGGATGACTTTTAATTTTTATAGAAATTTCACTAATTTCTTATTTCTGTGAGAATAAATCGACAGAATATGATGTTTTGCTACTTTAAAAATAGCAAACATCTACATTTTAATATTTATTTATTTGAAATATAAATTTTACTGTGTTTTGCATTTTTATAAAAAAAAAAAATAGAAAATCATCGACACTAATATGTTATTGTTTAAAAATTAATTATGTGAAACTCGTTCAAAACCCTCAATTGAAAGAATCTAAATATACTAAAAATATGTTTGATTTTTTTATGGCTTTGCCAGGAATCAAAATAATTATTCTTTAAACTAGAAAGGTTTAATAAAACGGAATATTAATAAGGTTAAACGCTAAGAACTTAGCTGCTATATGCAGCAGCATTTATATATATATATATTGACATTATTATTATCAGTAATAATATATTATTTTGCAGTGTTGAAAAATTACATTTCGATATTTTGAAGGTGATCTCTTACTAACTCCTACAGCAGAGACAATAGCAAAACAGGATCTCGTCATGAGTAACATGTGTTACGCTAACGACAGTAAGAATCGAGAAGGAATTTGTGCAACTAAAAACCCGAATTGTGTAGGATTACCTGCAGAAACAGCTAAGGTGTTCATTTATGACATCAGGTCGAATAAAATTATGTGAAAAATCAAGAAATAAATTTAAATCAAAATTTTCGAAAATATTTGTCCGTGATCAGAGTATCCAGATATTCGAATGGCAAAAACAAATGATGGGGAGAACAAATCTTTGTCAATGTTAAGTGGATACCAAATCACAAACTATTTCACTAAGTTTATACACTGAATACGGATATTAAGGTAGTCATGAAACTGTTTAAAGGGTTACAATTATATGAACTTAAAAAATTTTAAATTGTTCCTACTTCAATAAGTTAGCTGAAGGAAAGAGGAAGTTAATCATACAAAGGTGCAAATAAATTACCAACATGCCACACTGCAGTAATAATTTATTCAAATGCTGTAGCTTTAACAATATGTCAGTTTTAATTATACCAAATATTTTAATATCTTCTAAATAATAATATTCACTTTGTTTTATACAAATCATCAACAAAATTTTCCTTAATTATCCACAACTAAGGATTTGAAATCCTCTCTGATTCGTCAGCCAAATCAGATTTAAGGATTAAAAATTAGAATTGAAAATTATGTTCATGTTTTGAAAGGGTAATTTAAAATCGCATCCTCTGTAACACATTAAATACATTTTATACAGTTGTGAAAAATATATTTTTCTGCAAAAATTTTTATCAAGCGTGCATTGCAGCAGCGCATTTGTTATTAGCTAGCAATCTTACAAAATTAAAATTATAGTTTTAAGGGGCTGTATTCGAACTTAAAAGTATTCAATAAAGTAGATATATGTAGCCACTATTTCAATAATAATTAAATGTCCTCAACTTATTTTTAAATAAACCATTCTGTTTAGGGATGCTCTTTGTATACTTTTCCGTGTATTAAACAAATTGTGCAATATAAAAATAATAAATTTCAATTTAATGTAAAAGACATGAATAAAATACAAATTGCATAATTTTAAGATCATGATGTTGGATTTTAATGCAGATCTTTTTAGCTTTAATTATCCTCATTTACTTTGCTTAAAATTACTAAAAAACAACTTAAATGAAATATATTTAAGCTAGCCGAAATTTCGAAGTGCTGCAATTTTTTTCGATGCTTCGAATATAAGCCAAAGAACTGTTCATGTAAACGCGATCTGTTACATTAAAATTAATTTTGTTTTTACGGAATTTATATTTTATCCGCACGTCACCTTATATCGCATGCGAAGGCATCGAAAATATTTGCTTCAGGTACCGAAAGACATCCCTTCAAACCAGCAAGCCAAAAAATTTTTTCCCCCCTCTTGTAAAAGTAGAAAATTAACTTAAAATTTGTATGAAACTTTTGTTATCCTTCGAAACGTAAATATATACGCATGTGTACACGTAATTTTTCCAAACGGTTTATTTATTTTCCATTACGTTCAGAAAAAAAAGAAAAAAAAAAAATTATTGTTCCCTCGAACAGATTTTCCGCAACGCGAGGGCCACTCATCTCGAACGTCATCGTTCGATGCAACCGAGGAGGCAGTCGGAGGATGGCACAGAGAAAGGAACCATCGAAAGTGGTGAAGTGGAGGAGTCAAGAACTCTCCTCAGCCGTCCGCAAAAGCAAAAGCAGTTGGAGGTGTCGGTACTGCGGCACGGATGCCATGGTGGGAGAAGAGAAATTCAGGCACCGTTGCAATCGAAAGCGGCGGGTGCCTTGTGCCCGTCATATTTCATTGCCGCGGTGGTCGTCGAACGTTGTGATACGCTCTCCCGTCGAAAAAGGTTTGTTTTTTTTTTGTTTTGCCGAACATTCGCAGTGCGCCCAACCGAGAGTAAGAACTGACCGGTAAGAGCCTCCAAATCTTGTCTGTAACAAAGAAAAGGGAATTAGTTTTGATAATTTTTTCTCAGGCGGAACTCCCGCCAGTTCCCGAATGAGCGGAAACCGCCGGATTCGAAAGTGAACGAGTAAATTGCGTTACCTGAAAAAAATTTAATGTGCTCCGGGAATCGGTTTGGTGCTCGCTTTCGAAAACTTAACGCTGTCCTAACTTCGCGTGTCGGGCACATGGTCCATCTTGAATCCATCTGAAAATACATTGGATTTTCAGCGAAAAGCCAAATCTTGCCCTTTGCTTGTGGTGTTTAGCCCCGGTAATATCTTGTTAACGGCTTTCGTTAACTTTCTAAACGTTGCCGATTCTTATTCAAAGTAATCGCTCAAAATGACGACATCACCGTGATTTTAATGTCGATGCCGAAAAATTGTTTTTTCAAATGAACAGTGAACAGTTTAACCTCTCATTTGAGTAAGAGTATTTCTCCGCGGACGCGTAATAATAATAATAATGATATTTAGCCAGTTTTGGTGAACGCATCCTCATGCTTGAAGAACTCTCCGTTGAAATTGTTTGAATAGTGCGATTGCCTTGCGATTTTTGGGCTTAGTTCCTCTGGAAAGTAACTTATGATCGTCATAAGCAACTCGAGCACTTTTCTCGTCGTCCCCCCTGGCACGGCCTTTCTCCTTTGCTCCGGACCAATCTGCGTCCATTAGTGTAACGAGATTCATAATTATACACCACTGCGTTCCTTGATAGAATACATGATTAATATTTATTTGCCATTGTTGAACTTTTTGTAGTTCTTAAAAAAAAAACTCGTTTAAGAATCGAGATTTTTTTTTTTTTTCTAAGCGAAAGCGAAATTAAACCGAATTCGCGATTATGAACACTTTCAAATACACTTGGACCTAGAAAGCTTTCGAATTCAAATCCCACTGAAAAGAAAGTAAATGTTAAACTGATATTAATAAACGGAAAAATTGAGATTGCGTTTTTGGAAGTGAGTTATTAAAGTCGGAGACAAATTTAATATCTTGCACGGTTGAAAACAATTATTTTTTTACATGATGACAGACAGAATATTATTTTCGTTGTTGAAGTCCAACTTAGAACCCGGCCATTTATAAAAGTTCCAAAAAGTGTTTTCTCAGGTTCAAATCGGCCTCGTAACTAATGAAGAACCCACTGCGCGATCAAAGTGTTATAATATGGATCCGAAATAATAATTTGAAATTTATTTGGGTTTCACATGTATCTCTCCGCGATTCGATTCATTAAAATGTCTAAAAGACTTTTATTTTCATCTCATTTAAAACTTAAAATTACGGTCTTGCACACAATTCACTTTTTAATGCTCTGTTATCGGGCTTGCAAAATACTGGAAGCAAATTTCTCCGGCTACGATTATGTCAAGAAATTAAAAATTGTAGCTTTTCAAAAGAATTATTTAAAATTTTTCCATTTTAAACGTTACTAAATTCCCGATAGTGACTAAACATTGTGATATGTTGTTACGTTAAGCAGAAAACGGGAGCGGTAAAAAAAAATTAATGAATGTTTCATAATGATATTGTAAAATGTTTTTGAGCTTAAAAAACATTATTGAAGATTGTTAAACGGGAAAGTTCTAAATCCAGATATTCAATATTTGGGAGCAACAACGTGTAAAATAAAAGGGCGCAAATCCGGAGAAAATTATTTGCCTCAAATTTCATAAATAAATTGTTTATTTTTCTAATTTCAAAGTTTTCCTTTAACGAAGGTTTCAAATTTGCCCGATTAGAATGTTGCAGTTCGGGAAATTTCTACTGCGGAGACAGATTGTATAATTTAATAATATGTGAACTCGGAATGAATTTAACGTATTCCTTTTTATGCGAATTGTAAAATATAAAATTTTGACTCAGTTAAACAGAATGTTAGAATGGATAAAATTTTCGGTATCCGATCGACTCGCTACAAAACGATTAATATCTAATAAGTTTTAGAAACGAATAAAGCATTCTGTCTAGAAGTTAAATTAACCTGTATTACGAAAATAAATTAAATTAATATTTAAAATTCCTACAATGTGCAATCCATTTACAATAAAAACCGCCTAATTAAATCTTCATGGTTAATTTTCGAATATGTATATCTGTGCATGAGGGTATATGTGTGTGTAAGTGTCAATATAATAAATTAAATTAAAAATTGAAAAATGAAAATGGCACATTTTTCCTTTTCATTACAAAAAAAAGTACATTCCTTTAGGAAAGTGATGTAGTTGAACCTGAATAAAATGACTAAGGTGAAAAAGGCGTTTCAGTTTAATATTTTCCTGAGGCCAGGAAAGTCAATGGCTAAAATGTAATATAATTTAATTCACGAGGAAATATATATTATATGCTTTTTAATTTTTAGCTTATTTGGTGCCTAACTTTACTATCTATGTGTGTCAATTATGATTATATCACAATATATTAAATACAAAATTTTCTATGTATTATGTTCAGAGCCCCTGATATAATATGTAATTTACATTAAATAAGACAAGTGAATTACGCTCTGTAATGCTACAAATATTAAATCTTAAAATATAACGATACAGTTGAAATTGCCTAATCGCAGATCAATATCATATATGATGTTTTATTCAGTCAAACCATTACTAATATCTTAACAACGGATGACATAAAATATAGATCAATTTTAACACGATCAGGCTTTTTAAGAAATAAATCCATCATTTTTCAATATAAAACCTCATATATGCACATATTTATTCTTCTTTTATTATTTACATCATTTATTTATCAACATGGACAGATACATTTATCTTCTCTGTGTTTATTTCAAAATTTTTCTTGGCTATGTATATTTATGCTAATTTATCAAATCGAAAATTCGAAGATTAAATTGTTAAACCCATTTATTTCTACATTTTGTGAGACCTTTGATATATTACATAAGAAAAAAAAAGAATCATCGTATTTCACTCGTAGAAATCCTTAATTAATCTTATTCACAATCACACTTTACATACCATAATTACATATATATTAAAAATGCATAATCAAACGCTAATTAAAAAGAAATTTTCTGTATTTTTATAAATTTTGTTAGATAAAACTTCTGCAAGAAGAACAAAATCTTTGTGACAATTAAAAACCAAGTTTAACACAAATTAGATATTTTAACGTTTTCATAGAAAAATATAATTTCATTTATTAACTTTAGATGAACTTCATTTTCGATGAAAATAATTATTAACCGACCTAGTTCTTTCCCTTACTTGAAGAGGTGAAAACGCGTGTAGGCATCATAAATATGATCATTTTTAGGGTTACGTGGGACTTTCTCCCTTTGGTGGCATAAAACTTACCCTCTGAGGCACCCCCATCAACTTCACCACCTTATGGACGTCTCCGGGGTCGCTTCTGGGGGCGCGCCCGCCGTGATTGCGTGCCTCCGGTTCCGCACTCGCCCCCGGAGTCGTACAGGCCGAAATTTCCCGCTGGAAAAAAGAATTGCGCCAGCTAAACCGAGCAACCACCATTGACCGGGGAAAAGTTTGTAATTGTAGACGTTTCTTGGTCCCGTGAACGGGGAATTGTCGAACGGCAAACGGCATATTTCCAATTAAGACATCATATCTCAGAACTTCAACATTTATTACTTCGATAACACAACCTGCGTGTTTGAAGATGATCTAAGCAGAATTTCGGTTGGTTTTGACTATATTTACTGAAAAAAACACGTTTCGCGGACATTCATAAAGCCAAACAAATAAAAATTAATATTTTTTTTATAAAAGAAATTCGAAAGCTTCTTAAATTACAAAATTTCCTTAGAAAAGTGCAGTATCATCGAACATTCTTAAAAGCAACTGATGAAAAAAACGTATATGTATCTCTTTAGCAGGTCTTGTTACTTATAATCTTTCCAACAAAATTTGAATAAAAATTAATGGATTTACTTGTTTTTCCCGTTAAGTATTAACATTTCTTCATTTACTTGTTTCTTTGTTTTCAGATGTCGAAGCAGTTAAGTGAATTGATAGAATTATGAAAGTCAAATATTAACGCCAGGATGAAGAATCGCGTAAAGTGAACTTTTGATAAAACATGTAAATTAAAAAAAAGAAAAAGTTAAATTGAAGTTTAATTATAAAATGATGAAAATAAACATTCGTTCCTTTTGTTGTAATATTAGTAACAGTAATAACATTAATAGTAAAAGAAAAAAAGATAATGATGGCCGATTTTAAAAAGACTTTTCTCTGCGCACTTTCATTATATTTTTGTTGTTCATTTCTGATTGGACGTGCTCAGCAATATGAGGTAAGTCTATTTCCGTTTACGTTCTTTCTGATCTACCTTTCAATATAAATAGATCACATATAAAAAAAATTATACTATGTAGCTATCTAAAAATGTATTCGCGACAGCAACAAATCTCTCCTCGATTTTCATTCCTTCATCGTGAGAACATGGTGAGCAGCAAGATTTATTTTGTTCCTTCCATCATGAAAGTTTTAATCATAATTGAGAAATCTGCAACGAAACTGAACCATTGGTATCAGATGAAAAATTTAGAAATTTCAATTACAATTTACCGTGAAATTAAAATAATGCATAATAATGTGCAAAAGTTCCATTAACATAATGTTATGTATTAAATTCTTAAGAAAATAATCCGTTTGCAGGTTATCTTGAAAGTAGAACACTACACCTAAACTGAGTTGTAAACCTGGGTATTTATTTTCTTTAAGTAAACGAAAAAATTGAATACGTTGATAATTAAAAATGTATATATGTCATTCATCTCTTTGTTTAATGTTTATACATCTAAATGTACACGGCGAACCAAATATAATGCCAGACATAAACGAACTTATGATATCGCATCTTATCGTTATTAAGTACAATACACGTAATTAAAAACATAAAAACATACGCTCCTTCATACAAAGAAAACTAACCGATTACTTATTACGTGCAACGCTGTTCACCTCCGGTTTTCAGTCGCTGCAATTTTCAATTCTTTACATGCAATTTAATTTAAAATTTAACTATTGATGAAGAAGGTACCAAATGACATCGGACGACATGAAGCCAAACCTGTAATTATTTAGTGAGATTCGGCAATCTCGGAACTTTTTCTCTTTCCTTCACTTTAGAAAAACGAAAGCAGAATTTAATTAGTTTTCGTTTTCTGTAGTGAAATCATAATTCTGATTTGATGGAATTCGGACAGGATTTCTTATACCTCAAACTGAGTTAACTCGGTCGGCTTAGGATACCTAACGTGCATAAATCATATATATATATATCTTACAAATGATAATATCTCCGATTTTTCGGTCCGGATGACCGGAGGAGACTTAAAAAAAATGGCGTTTAACAGCTAATGATTTGAGGAAACGAAAAATGTTAAAGATCTGAGAGCATTGCGGCGACGAAACGAATTTCATTTTTGTAAATTACGACAGAATACCAAGGGACTTCAATCGAATAAAAAACACTTTTTAATTGAATTTCGAAATAAAATGCAATGGTCCAAGTTGTCTCCCACCGGTTCTCGCCCTTATCTAACTCGTGCTTCTGCCGATGCAAGAAAGAGGCAAGTGGTAACTTCTTAAAAGGTAAGAAAGTGGAATTAAACTGAGAGGTAACTTAGAAACTTACTTTGTGATAAAATCATTTCACCCAACGCATCCGTATAAGTAGATTACCATTCTGTTTTCTGGTAAAATAATTCAAGGGGATCAGAACACTAATATTAAACTGAATGATTTAATGCACATTCAGTGGGGTATAATGAGAAAAATTTGATTTCAGTTACAATATTATAATTAAAAACGATATTTATACATGATACATACATTTTTTTATTTTTAAGATCCATGCGTGATTGTGAAAATGTAATAACTTATACGAAGATTTTCACGGGAACAATGAAAAAATTATCACTGCAGGTATTTTTAGATTAATATTTTATAAAAATAATTTTTTCCCGATGGTGCGAATCATTTCAGCAATATTCACGTTCTAACGAATGTACCAAAATTATATCAACAAGTAAATTAAATCCTTTTTTTTTTTCTGTAAAAACAGATGGATGAATACCATCAAGTAGTTTTGGATATTTCAAATTTTTACAACGAAGATTTTAATTAATGCAAGATTTATTTGCATTTGCGTGAAAAATTTTTTAACGTAAATGTTCTAAATTCTCATAATGCTAATTTAGTCCTCACCTTTACTGAACCGAGAATTATGCGAAATAATTAATGACATAATTTAAAAGCGATTATTACGGCCCCAATTGTAAAAACATGTCTTATTTCCTTTGACTTTATCGAATATTACTCTTTTAACAACCTGAGAACTCGGTAATCAGGTTTGATCTCGTACCGATTTCTTCCGGAAGTCATTTAGAATGTAAACTTTTATTATTTATGAGTGTGTTTTTCTCGATTTTATAATCATTGCAGGTTTCCTTTACCCGAGTTGAGTTAGGGTTAAAAAAAAAAAAAAAATCTCCACGTTCTCAGGCCTTATACCTCAATTGCTGACGTTCAGCTGTAAATCAGGGCGAAGATCTAAAAATTTTTTATTTTTTAAATTTTACATCCCAAACGATTAGTCAAATTTTAAGTATCGAAGCCAAAATCTTCATTCAGGAAAAGAAATGATGCAAAGTGCTGTTGCCCTCTTCGCTCTGTTTCCGCTGAGATTCTCGATTTGTGGAAAATCGGAAGCGTGGAACGCGCCGTTCGATGCATCGTCTTCGGAACCGCATCCAAGAGGAAAAAAAATGAGCGCGATGCGCAGTCGGCAAACGGTGGAAAAAAGTCAAACGCAGCTATGGAAATGCAAGAAAAATAAAATGTTAAATTGGTCTGCAATGCATTGACGTGGCGACAGAAACGAGGACGGATCCGATCGCCGAAATCCACGTTTTGATTTCGCTCATTTTTAAAAATTTTACCGAACGAGATCCCTCCAACCTTTTTGACTGCGCCAAATCAAACGCTGCCGATCGAAGAGGAGTCGGCCGAGGGCCGCAGGCGACCTCCTAAAGACAGCAATCATTTTACCCAACTTGCAATAACGGAGCCGAGATCGAAGATAAAGAACGTTTGCATTCGCGTCCAGTTGCACGTTTTTGCCGGCGAACTAAAGTTTGGACCCGTCTTCGGCTTATGCGGGCGGAGAAATTTGTCGGAAAATTTGCGCCGGGCCGAGGCTTTCGATAGAGAGGCGCGCGTCGCGCAAACGGCAAACGCTCGCTTAAGTTTTCCGAGGCGCCACGGCTCGAAAGTTTATTTTGAATTAAACTGACAGAAAGATTACAAATCTACGAACCAGATCCTTCAACGTTCACACAGGTTTAGTCGACCTAGATTGCGGCACCTGGCCCGTTGGTTCACCTTGTGCAATGGGGCACGGAAAAGCAAAGGCGATTTCGCCTCCGATTGAAAGAAATTTCCTTTGGTTTACACCTCCTCAGGAAGCTGCGGCGGTGCTTCGGCAACTGCTTAAAGTGTCGCGCGGCGCTGCGGGCACCCCGCCGGCTTCCTCTTCCCCGAGAACAACGTCAGGATCCTAATTCCTCCGCTCCTCCGGCGCAGTTGAAAGTCATCGGAAACTTCAAAAACCGAATCCGGGGGCCAGGCGACCTGATACGTGCGCACATCTAACATAATAAGCTGAAATTATATAACGACGCCGAAGCGTGTTCCGGTTCGAAGCAATTGTTCGGCGTTAAGAAATTTTATGTGTATTGCACATGTGGCTTCGGCTAAACCGGCGTTGCCGCGCGTAATTATCTTTTTTCCGGACATGTTTCGCGGCTTTTTAGTTAATCCTGAACGCTCTGCCGCTGGATCCGCGCCGTTCACCCCGACGGGCGTTCCCCTTTTTCGGCAACTGACCGGTTGAAACTGAGAGGGGCGGCCGGGTCAAAATCCCGAACGGGCGACGTCTCCCCGTTTGCTTCTCTCTCTCCCTGGCGCTCACCTTCCGCACTTTCCACGCTTTTTTCAGCAGCATAGAACGTTGCGAATTTTCGCCTGTTTGCGAACGCCGCGGTCGTTTTCCCGTACAATACATTTAGAATAATTCAAATTTCCCCGTTCGCTCACTGGTATATTTATGCTAATGCGTTTATTCGGTGTCACAATCTTTCGCTTGTCGCGGCTCCAGTTTTTTTATTGCTTGTTGATCAACCGGGATGGCCGATTCTGCAACAAAATGTCCACTATCGTCGTGGATTCGGGCTGCGAACCTGAAAATTCGACTTTTTTTTTTTTTTACAATAAATTATGCGGCGGAGAATTTTCTCTGGGGACACTTTTAGAGCATTCATTATAAAACACTTTTAAAATTTATTAAGACCGTTGAAAGGAACCACGCTTGTACTTTGCTTTCAATTTAGAGCATAAAAAGGAGTATTTTTACATTTTTAAATTGAAAAACACGCGATGCTTCCTGTGCTCTGTAATCTTTTAATCATTTCATTCTTTACTCATAAAAAAAAATTAACTTTCACATACATTTTGGGTTCTTGCAAGATAAATATGTTAAATTTATCCCGATGCGTAGTGAAAATAGTGCAGCCGAACGAAGTTTGTCTCTTCTTCTTATTTAACATGCATTTGTATTATATTTAAAACAAAAAAATTATGAATATGTTGCAGACATACAGCGTGGAACTGAATTTATTGATTCGAAGTCGATTAGGAAATATCCAAAAAAAATTTCTTGTTAGATTCATTATGAAAAAGAAGTTGCTATGTTAATTCGAACTTAATTCTAACAATTTTCAACGACGCATTCCCTTTCTTCGTTAATTCGCCACCTTACATAATGTGTAAGATCATTTTTATTTTGTCGCTTGCATTTTCCTTCCTCATGTGCAATTAGCATGGTTCGGATCGCCAATCTCTTAAATTTGTCACTAAATGAACTTACATTTGTAGTTAATTTAGTGATCCATCCTCCGTTGACGAATATACCCAAGGATCATTCATCAAACTTCGAATCTGATTTAATTAAATAATGACAAACATTAAAGTTGCGCTATAAAGTCATGATCATACACATGAGTTATATAGTGAATTTATAAATTCGGTAAGGAACATATTTTTATTGAAGTTTATTATCGCTCAAAATATATTGTAATAATAAGAAAGTTTTAACATGTATTGGTTTACTGTCAAATAGTTAAGGGAATATTACTTCGGTGGGATGTATTCGAAATTCAAATCTTTTTTGACATGAGAAATTTTTGATGGTGTAGAAAAATATGGAAAATACAAATTGGCGCCTTAATGTTACCCCAAAAATCTCAAATCGTTCAATCTTGCAATATCATAGAATTAGACTGTCACGAATACGATAAATATTACAGAATAATAATGTATGGAAAAATATACGGATTTATCATTACTGCAGTATATTTAATTCATAAAAATAAAAAAATTTTATATGTTAATTACAAATTATATATATTAAAAAAGTCCGCATTTGGTAAGGTTTTACCGGCGCTGATTTGTTTAATTAATGATGTTGAATTGCAATTTTTATGTACTGCACGTGATACACAAATTTTACTTTTTGCGCAAGAAACCTTCAATTTATCGCATAATAAAAAATATATTATAAATAAATATAATTATGAACGAATGCATTTCTCGCTTTGTTAGAAGGTCATATATATATATATATGACCCTCTAACATATATATACATATTCATATCATGTATTGTGCTACATTTACACCACAAACCGTGATCGAATCTTAAAGCATTTCTGGTGCTCCTTCAAGTATTGGACTGAAAATCGAATGTTATTTGTACAAAATACAACAATTTACGAAACCTCAGCGAATATATTCATCATGGGGTGTGGTCGTGTTCAATCAGGTAAATTAGAGGTAAAAATATAATGAAACGATGCCTCGAGCATGGGGCAGACCCATCGTCAACAAATGCAGTAGCTACCGATACATTGAGATAATGCCAATCCAAGGTTTTCATGTCGCTCGGCATTTCTCTTGCTTTTTTGGCCGCAGTTTCTTTCCTTTGAGTCAGGCCGTTAAAATATTGCATAAAGTTATCGACGTGTAGGGATTTCCGATACTTTTCATCAGTACTGACATAATACCATACCCTCTCTCCTCCCTGATTCACGCACCAGTTACTTGTTTATGAAGTATTTTTGTATGCCATCGCCTGAAGTAACGATTCAATAATGCCTGAAACAATGACGATAGTCTCAGCTTACGTTATGGGCTCCGACAGCTTCAACACAATCAAATTTTTGTCTTTTCTTATTGGCTTGTACACGAAGTTCATCGATGCGGTGCAATCAAGGAAAGACGATGAACACGCATTTAAAATTGCTGGATAAAACCTGCACTTTTGGGGTATTTAGACATAAAAACATTTACGATATTTTTTTTCGTAATCGTCAAATTCCAGAAGCTAACAATTTTCATTAAAAGGGATAACTTATTGCTAGTTTCATATAATTTTATAATAGTATGTAATCTCTTTATTAGGAAATTTTTATTATTTATGTGAATTATTAACACGTTTTCCTTAAAATAATAATTTAAACCACTAATTCGTAACTATAGAAAAATAGCAAATTGATTAAGTTAAAATTACGTGTAAGTGAAATTTTTAACTTTTACCCATGCATAAATAAATGTAGCGATATAACGAATTGTCTATATAAAAATGTATTTAATACAAATTTTTTTTATCTGTATCTAATGTTTATGCACTCTCAACATGTATATATTTTTTAATTTTCAGGTATATAATATTATATCAGCTTTTTAATAAATTTTTAATAAATTATCCATTTGCCTCGTCATATCCATAATAATGGTATTATTTCGATTAACTAATAAATATGCTTTTGAAAACTTGTTTCCCATAGAAATGTGAATATTAAATACATACATTCACATACGTGTAATATATTTTTTCTTCAGGAGAATTATTTGCATATCAATATATGCAACAAATATAATTTTTATTACTACTTATTATTATTTATTATTATTATTTGTAATAAATAATACATTATTATTTTTATTATATCATTTAGTATTTGCGTTTACTATATATGAAAAAAAACTATTTACTTTATGTTTCAATCCTTTAGGTTTGTCCGATTTTTAAAATTTATTTGATATTTCAATTACATTTGAGAGTTTCATTTTTCTCGCATGAACATCGCGCATCATGTCATACAGCGACATGATTGTTTATAAACTTTTTATTTAAATAATTATATTTTATTGAAAGACATTTATATTTTTAATATAACATTCATTATTATCATTGTATAATGTGAAATAAGTTAAATAATATTTACCATTAATCTTAATATAATTTTTATACATCTATTAGCTAATTTACAATAAAATTTGTCATAAATATTTTTTTGGAACGAGGCATTTCAATGAAATTGCAGTTTATTTTCATATAGTTATGAAAACGGTCCGAGTTTCACTTTTCTTTCAGTAAATAACGGTCAACCCCCAACTGTAAAGTGAACCATAATATGTTAATCACCTCGCTTGAAAACGTTCTTTCATCTTTTATAGCGTCATCGTCATATGTACAAAAAATGGTTCATATCTTATATAATACAATTAATCTTGACCAAATAATTTAATACAGATTATTTCATTTTAATAATTAATACTGCACTCGACTTTCACTACCTAATGTAAATTTTGTAGGTAACACATTTTGTACAGAAAATTTTCCACAATTTTTGTTGAATCTTATTTTTAAGCCACTCTTTAGATATACAGAATTTTTATATAAGCCAAACACTTATATCTGCGCGCAAAATATAACTTTTATAACACATTAATGCACACGATAATATCAAAATACAAGTGAACAGTCAAAAACATCCCGCCATCTATTCTTTAAGTTAACAAATATGCATTTTTATAACACTGATTTTTGATATTATCAGAAAAAAAAATACAATAAAGATTAAAATCAACCCTACACCAGAGGCTTGTCGATGAATGACGCACATTACATCTCACATACAATGATGTCGTATTATTTTCTTCATTACAAAAGGTTTTTGGGCCGTGAAGAAAGATTTTCCCTGTTGCTCTTAAGAATCATATCGCATACTGATATATTCCTTACTGATTATGAATGTAGATGTAAAAGAATTAAAAAAAAAAATAAAAATAAAAAGAATGAGACAATAAAAAAGTAGGCAGGTCTGAATGGAACAAACATAAAGTTCGAAAGTAAGAATAACGAAAAATCTTTCTAATAAATGAATTTTAATTCCAATAAATAAATAAATAAATTTTAAAAGGATATTTTCAATTGTTATGTTAAGAAAATTACTTTTCTTATACATTTAATATTATTCTTATACAATACATACATAAATTATTATTTTTTATTATTTTATAATATAAATTATTATAAGTGCAATATAAATAAATTATTACTGATGCTCGGTAAATCTTTTATTTTGACAATATTTCAAATGCTGAATTTGACTTTTATGTGAAGTAAATGTACTTATTGAGCGATATACCTCACGAAAATATATTCGGTGTGTAGAATTTCTGATTTTTGATTTGGTCCGATATATAAATTGCTAATATCGATATAACAGAAATAGTAGATTTAGTCTTTATGTATGGGGACCTTAACATTCCAAAAATGGAATCCAGTTTTCAACCTCTGGATATTAAACGGAACGTTCATCCTTTTTTCGTTCTGTAGCCTAAAAACTCCGGTTGACATTCAGAAATAACTATATTAAAGGATTATTTTTATATCATTTATTTGGAAATAAATCGTGAATAAAAATTAATCTTTAAATGAAATTAATATCCATTATAACTTTTCAGTTTCGATATTTTACTCCTTCCGACTTCTTTCATTACAGTATCGATGTAACTGTTAGAATAATATATGCATCCGATTTAATGAAAGAATCTAATATGCACTGTATTTTGAACGTGGACAGGAACGAAATCAGTTTCGTAAATTTTACGAAACGAATGAATCGTATGAAATCCATTCGATTTTCTAATAATATTCGAGGTCCATACAACTACCGTAGATTTTTTTAAGATCGATTCGGAAGGGATGTTTATTTTTAAAACTAGCCCTCGCTTTAGGGTAAAATTCGCCGTTCGCACATTACCGAAGACCATATTTATAAGTAGAAGATGTAACTGGGCCTGAGCTCGTGCTAGTCGTCGGAAATCGCGGCAAATGCAGAAACGAGGCTCATCACTCTGCTAAAATCAAGGGCTTCGTGGGGAAGGGCAAAAATGTAAAAATAAAACGGGAGCATCAATCGCTCGTACTAAAAGCAGAAACAAAGTTAGTGAAATTCAAAAATTTTTTCAGCGATTTTATGTAAAGGATCCAGTAGCACTTTGATTCGGTATCCGAATCTTAAAAACGATCCGCAATGGTGCAAGAAAGCAGGCATCAATGCATGTAATAACAGAGGCCACTTTCTCTTAACGGATCCGACATTTCGCGGATTTTTTTTCTCCCATTGGTAAAACCGGATTCATCCCGCATCACTTTGCCGAAGCAGAAAAATGTCTCGGTCCAAGCTCCGTGCAAAATATTTATTCGAGCCGTGATCTTGGTGCCACGACAGAATCGTCCACCGTCTCGATCCACGAAAGCGTCTTATTTCGACGGAATAACGCCGCACGCTGGTTAAGGAGTATAAAGCGTCCCAGTGAAATGTGAGAAGCTTTGCAAGAAACACGTCGTGAGGTATCACAGAAACGCATGAAACAGGAATCTGATTCGAATTCGTGCGACTGGATTCGCACAAATGAAAATGTGACCTAACCGGGAGCTACGTCCGGTTTGCGAGCGGAATTCGCAAGGAACCGCGCTACGACCGAAATATGTGGAACCTGCGTTTGGTGTGGAGTTTTAGGTCGGTTCCAGGTTGGAACGAAATACGCAAAAAGGAAAAATTTGTCTTCGACACGAGAATGCGAGGAAACCTCGCGCTACCCGTGCCTTGAGGCTGCAAACGGAACACCGAACGGGGGTACCGACCATCGCGACTCCGCACTACATTCCCGATGCCGGTTCGGTGCCTGCGACGCTCGCGTCCCAAATCGAAGCAACCCCCGACTGCCGCGATCGAAGGAAGATTCCAAAGCTCGATCCGATCGAGCCCGTCAACCGCAATGGGAAACGCCACGAGCCGAAGTCAGCGGGTTGGCTTCCATTTGGGAGCGAGGCTCGTTTCCTGCTGTTTCAAAGCTGCGGCTCGACCGGGCTACCTCTCCCTCGAGGAGCATTTGCTTCTGCAGACGAAGCAAAGCAAAGGGACTTGCTCCGCACGGCAACCCATTACGCACGCCATGTTGATATTCACATTGTTCCTTTCGCTCAAGTTCTACGAGAAACTTTAATACAAGGAAGGTTTCCGAATAGCGCCGACCGAACCTGAAGCTTTGAAGCGAAAACGGGGAAATGTTTTTTCACTTTTTACCCGGTTGACATTACGTGCGTGATGAATAGTTTTCACGTCTGCTTTCCTGCGGTTAATCCAACACGATCACCGGTAAAAAAAATGCACGTTTCAGTGAATCCTTTTAACCGGAATATTTTCCCAGCCGCATTATTTGCAAGGTTGCGAAAATTAATTGTCCAATAAGACAGTCGGCTTACGATGGCGATGGCCCTTTTTCCAGGCGGCACAAGCAAAAGGTTCACGGTTTCCGGGCAGTTCCATCGCCGAAGCTCTCCTTAAACTACCTCTAAAGCAAAGAGAGATTAATTACATGCTCAGCTTGTTTGCAACCGGGAAAGTCTTCACAATGGGTGGCTGCGTGTTAACCTAAGTGTTCAATTTATGCGTTCGTCTTAATAATAATTATTAGCAACGGGGGAAAAAAAAACACACGCATCCGTCACTTTTTGCATAATTCGGTTCTGCTTCAAAATTTGGGAAAACGAATTTGACAATGTGCGCAAGAAAATAATTAACTTGTAATTATATTTCGGGACGAAATTTGCGAAACAACTTATTAATTAATATTAAGCCTCAATGAAATTTAATTAAGCCAAGACACAAATTAATTGATCGCGGTTATCACCCGACTTATGTCAGTTTTGTCAGGTGTAATGACAACAACAACGTCAACGGCAAACACAAAGAAGATCCATTGAATAAAAATTCTGTTCTCATTCTGTCGCGATAGACTGCAGAAACTTGAGTGCGATAGGTTTTGGAAGATCTAGTTTGCAATTTTTTTTTCCCTTGTTTTATATGACTAACTATTTTCACAGTTTATACGCTGATCGTAAGCGCAATTTGAAAATTATCGTGCATTAGTAAAAGCAATAAATTGAAAATATAATTTTCCATTCAGCGCTCGATTAAGCTAATACATGCTCGTTTCCAGAATAATTAAATAGACGCGCGATATTTTATATATATGCATATTATATGGAGAAAGCGAAACATTCACAATCATTTTTACGAAGATATTTATTTAAATTGCGTGAAAAACTATTTAGCACCAAATCAAGACAAGTACAAATTTACTAAATTCACTTATTATAATTTTGGTCAATTTGAAAATCACCGGGACAAAAGAAATAAATGGCAAATCGATTAAATTTGACACTAAACGTTCAAATTATTTTTGACGAATATAAGGCAATTTACATCTTAGATTGAATGTCGCATCATTAAAGTGCCAAAAAATGACAGATTGCAAATACTTATAAAATAATTACCTAATGATATATATATTTGAGATTAAAAGAGAGATATTTAACTGTGTGTAACACTGCTGTTTGATTAGATGTTTTCATCTAACTGTAAGCATCTAAGGGCGAATTACCTCTCAGAAAATGTATAAATTTATACATTTTTTTTTTTTTAAAGGAACAGAAAATTCAGATTATGCAGGTGCACATATTATGAAAAATCAAACATAACTTAATGTCCTCAAATATGCAACATATGAATGGCACAATATTAAGGTGTTGGTTGCTCTGAAAATGAAATATAACGTTGAAAAATTTCAAGCTCGTTAACCAGTTAGGTATCAAAAAAAAACAGGCTTATTTCAGTCACTAAACCCAACGTCCCGGTTTCAGCCCTGCTCGGATGGCAATCGTTCCAGATCCGGTGAAGTTAGGTTAACAATTTTCGAGGCTTTTTCAAACTTTTCCCTCGATCGCCTCTTTTCCTTCGACGGAGAGAATTTTCCGCAAAAATAACCTGAATATTACGTCTTATTTTCAAGAGCGCGAGAGTGCACACGTGGACACGGGGGCACTCAGCTCTTGAATACGTGCGGAGACAATGCAGTTTCGTTGCCGCCCCAAACGGCTTGCCTCGGTGCTCCGCGGACAAATAGACATTCAAATGACTTTGGCCAAGTTCCGAACGCGAAACTTGTCGAAGCGTAAAGAAAGAAAATCACAATACACCGTCTGGGAGCGTTATGTCGGATTAAGTGATGCAAAACGTTGAACAACATGACACAAAAAAAAACATTTTATGGCTCCATAATCATTATTAAAATTTATATAACGCTCTAACGTCCGCAAGCCGTATGTAACACTTCTCCAATCCGAATTAATAGCAAGAGCAGTTTCTCCCGGTTTCATCCCCTCAGAGTGGAAACCTTTGCGGTAGTGAATCAGGTTTGGAAGATCGGAAAACATTTGTCGGTAACTCATATTAAGGTCGGCACCACGCCCGACTGCTAAAAGTCCAAGATTCCAGAAGGCCGAACACAAATAAATTGAAAAAGTTCTGCAAGTGAATCACCACGCTTAAATGCAGGAAATGGACAGTTCCCCGTCGCTCTAAGTCCTCGGGATACGACGAACCGCAGTGTGTCTAGCAGTCAAATGACACGAACACGGGAATACCTGAAAATCGAACTGCCGACAAGGGGGAGTCACAGTGGGGTTTAAAAAATATGTGCGCAGCCTTAAATATTTGTTTTGAAAAATTTCGCATATTAAGAAAGTTAATGAACACTGATGGATATCATCAGCGTTTTGATAAATAAAAGGATCAGTTTTTTTACGGGTTCGAAAGGCAAATCGCCATTGATACGAGCAGATACTCCATCAGCGAACAACGAATTTCGCGATCGACAGCAATCGAGCTCGAAGAACGATCCTGCTGACACCGCAGGAACTCTGCGAAACAATGTACAAGAAATTCCGAAATTACCGGTGGCGTCCACGCCTCGATCATTTTCCATCTTCATTCAAATCGTATTCATATTCATTTCCCTCATCCTTCGCTGCTCAAGGAATCCGGCCGCACTTTTAAATCGAGGAAGATGAGCCTTTGGTCGGAGAAATGCAACGGAAAGCCAACTTGGTATCCCGTCGCAAGAACTTAGCTGCCGATGATAACGATATGAATTAATTCTTCGGATTGTATATGGTTAGTGAAATTGCGCAAAAACCGCATCGGTCTCAAATTGCGGAATACTCTCCGCCACACATGATTAATGACGATTTGAGTATTATCCGCATTAACCAATTAATTTATTGAGGATTCCACCGAACGTAATGCGAAAAATGGGAAGGTCGACAAGTGGAAGATCTGAAAAAGTGAGCAGCCTTGGGGAATCTGTTCGATGGACCGCACCTGAAGCAGGGTACCGGGGTGCACACGCGAGAAACTGTGCATCACCTTGTTTTTCACGGTTTACATCAGCACAGCAAAAGAAAGGAAAATCATCTACGTGAATTTAGGTTCAACCTAACTTTATCCTCCATCGTCACTTGCTCAGCACCCTTGCGTGCGTTTCCACCTCGGTTAAGACTGTCGGTCGGTCGGTTAACGGCGAATGAGTGAAAAGGTCTTGTTCACCGTTCGGCGTGCGGTGCACACCCAAGGTCCCACGTCCAAAGTCGCTTTTTCTGGAGCAACGAAAAACAATGCGAAGCTCGGTGCAAGATGTGCGGCATTACTCCATTCACATTGTTCGTTGGGCATCGGTACCTCCAGCACTGGATAAATCAGCGTTGAAAGCCTGGACTTCCCTTGAACGTGCGTTTGGACAATGTCTCCCCGTGCTTCGCTGTCTTTGGCGTGGCTTCGGCGGAGGAAGTCGGCGAATTTTTCAACTGGCATTGAAAATGTCGCGCACGATCCTCCGCTTCGGGATTGCCCGATAAATTTCCACCCTGGTCCGGACGGAATCCCTCTCCGCTAAAGTAACGCGTCCAGCGTCTCGAATATGTCAGATGCAAAGTGTTCGTTACCCATTTAATTTAATTCACGTTCCCCGGCTACTTTTTTGCTGACAAGCTTGGTAAGTGACAATTTACCAACGTTAATGTTCAAGGGAAAAACCCCCCCCGCTGAAATTAATTTTTCAAAAAAACGCATAATTGCACCAAGGCCGTAAATGTTGTGAGGAATTAACTTATTACGGATAATGAGAAATGTAACCAGATATGTTTCAGATTAAATACGAGAAAATAAGAAATATGCCAGAAAACGGCAAAAAATAAAATGCAAAAACGTTGATCAGACAATAACAAGGTCGTCTGGAAGGTAAAAATTAATTAGGATGAATTATCTGGCAGAACAGGTTCGGTCCTGGGTTTCTTCCTATTGGACAAGTCACAGCTAATAGGATGCTAATTAACTTTTTGTTTGCATTCAAGAACAAAAAGATACCCAAAACATTCGATCCAGATAATTTCAACTTTGTAAATATTTATAACATATAAATAAGACACATTTTATCTAAAGCATGACAATTTCACGAATAAAGTAATATATTGTTCATCATTCACGTACTGCGTCGTTAGTAAGTAACATCATCTAAAGGTATGAAAAATATTGCGAGTGAAATACCTACCGATTCGTTATATGTTACGATGCCAATTATTTTTCGTCAGTTTTTTTCAACAATCATATAAAACATTAGCATATGAAAAATTTTATTTCGATTTCTCGATACTGGACAATAAGGTTTCCATACAAATTACTTAATTAATAAACATAATTGTTTAAATGACGATAAATTATTATTAGATAATATGAATATTTCCATTTGTATTTCTGATCAACTGAATCGTTTAGAAAAGATTCGGATGAAGATGCTTGTCTTTCTTACCGAGAATATGCATAATGTAAATTATACATGTATATATACATAATTCGAGTTCCTTATGGGTGCAATTCAAATAATTATTAGTGGTGTGCATTAAATCTGTGTTTTAATTGGACATAGCTGTATAATTATCCGAGGTTGATGACTCTTAGGCGCGAAACCGTTCGTCCAGTCAGTTCAAATCCGAGGTGACCCGCAGCATCTGCAGATGCATCCGATCCTTACGGATTTCTGTAGTCTGTAATAATTTTAAGCTGTTCAAGCGCCATTAAGAAAATGTTGCAGCAAATTTCTGAAACGGCTTTTCCTTATCTACTGCTCCTTTTTAATGGACCACACTCTATGATTAGCCCGTTTTTACTTTCACTTCCCTTGCCTCTTTGACGTAAAGTTGCTCAAAGGCCGGTTCAAAGAGCTAGACGGATAATTTCCATACCTGTAATCGCATAAGGAATTGCCGGATTGGACAGAGCCTGAGTACCTTCCAAAAAAGCTCCTGCGTCGGGACTGACGTTCGGAATCCGCTTTCGACAAAAGCGAAAAGACCGACAGCAAATTTTATTTTACACCGAGCCCAAGGAGTCATCAATCAGACGACTTAAATCTTCCCTCCATTTGCACTTATAAAAAAAAATTTTATTTTATTTTAGCCATAATTTATGGTTCTTATTTTTATCTTTCTGGTTATTACTTCTTAATACCTTTTAAAATTCATCGATGGGCTTGATGTTATGTAACTGATGACAGACGACAATATCTGAATACTGAATAAATGAAATAAATAATTTAACAAATATTAAAATAGGGAATATTAAGTAAATGATATCTGTCGCATGTTGTATTGCTCCATGTACGGATATTCATTTCCACTTTAGGCATTTAATTATTTGGTTTATTTTCAACGGGGGAAATTCCAAATTCCATCTATGCTTTATGTAACCGAAAACTTTTATTTTTTGATATTTACTGCCTATAAAACAGCTTGATGAAAGTGAAAATATTTTAAGTTTCCAAGTTTAGTGAAAATAAATAATTTTTTTTATTCATCTTATAAAATAGGATTTTGGTTTTTCATGTATCGCGATTCATCAGATTCAAATTGTTTCTTTTAAACCGGTTAAAAAAAAAAAAAATTAATTTTTATTAGCATCGAACTTTTCATTAATTTTTTCTTAGCACGAAATGCGGGCGGCGGATATCGAATCTTCTAATGCCAAGTCGGAAAAGTGCTAGAAATGACCTTTCCCCAATTACATTTTCAAGGTATGCCAGTCAACCTTACTACGTATGAAAGGCAAACGCATGGAAACCGGGCACGAACCTGGACGGTGCATAAATTACCACAGACCGAGCAGAAAGTTACATCGAAAATAATCCGAAAGCGGTGCACTGCCACCGAACGGGTTGGTGCGGATTTGCTGCGGAGTACCGAAAAGGCTCCCAAACCTTTTTCCACCTTCTCTTGATCTTATCCTTTCCTCCACCCGGAACCAATGTCGGGCCGCGGAAACCGACGAAACGATCGCATTTGATCGAACAACAACCCCGGATCACCTCCGATCGGACGGCTTAAACCTCGGTTCGACTTTGCCTTTCCGCTGCAGAACGTGTACCGTGGCGTTTCGCCCCGCCGCACGCAAAGGGAACAAAGGTTCCGGAAAAGTGATTGCGACTCTCGGTTTTCACACGACGGAGATCCTCAAGTGAATTCCGTCGTCTTTTTCGTTTAATTTTCGGGGTTTTCGTGTACGTGACACGACAAAACTCGACTTATTTAACGTTTTGTGAAAACGACGCAGAGGAACTCGGTTTAAGACACGTCGTTTATATGGGAAACATGTCCGGCGATCTGATCTTGCCTTCACTTTCTTTTTCCATCCAGTCAACTTTCTCGTGATTTGTGCATGTTGTTTAGAAAAAGAAAAATAAACGGACAAATTGTATTTCTGGCTAATGTTAATCGGCCTGTAGACGTCGTGGGGCATCGCACTTGCCAGCAGGGTTAGCCATCGACGTAATGCAACCGTTTCCATTCATCCCTTAAAATTCAACCTCAGACAATTTACATTCCATACCGTGAATGCTTTCTTGACGGTTTTTCGAACTGTCGGGTGAGGAGCTTGCCCGTGAAACAACACGCATAATAAAGGAAACAGGCATGGTCCTGCGAAATTATGCCGATTGCTTAATTTTCTCCAAACGGTTTTGCTAACTGGTTGTTGCACATAAATACTTATCTGCGTCAGGGCAATACCATGCATGAACTGGAGGACAGCACTCCGCCACGGTTTCCCTCCCGAGTTAATCGGACGCATGAACGGAGTTTTCGATTTCTTTCTGTCCCTTGTTTTTTCTTCCACTGCTACACATTTTATTATTTGAGCATGAACCTCTCGTTTTTGAAATGCCACAACGCCGCCCGATCACGACGGATATTCGCATGTTACATTCTGACATGGGCTGACTTTAAAGTAAGAAAAAAGAAAATGAACATAATTTTACTTCTGATCTTCGTTCCCCACCCGGCCGACGTCTCACTTTTAAAATGGTTCCATTGCAGTTATTGGTAATGGACATTACGGCCATTAAGAGAACAAGTTTCTGACATATTTCACAAAATCATACCGGTCGTGTAATTAACTCTTCGGCAATGTCCTCGTCTCGATCGGCAAACGTTTTTCTCGTGGAGCTGGATAAATCGGAGCTCCACAGAGAACGATAAGAATGATAATGGAACAAATTGGACGCAACACGGAATAATACTTAATTACCCAGGGGATACATTAAGAATCATATCTAAAAGGAATATTTTTTCGTCTACATATATAAAAAAAAAAAATACTCTAAACCAAGCAGCGAAACGCTGTATTACAGGGTTTTCTTTTTTTTGAAAGATGGCCTTTGGTTTTGACATTAAATTACATCATTTACAGCCATATTTTGTTGGCTGTCTAAATCAAAAACCAGAATACAAGCTATCTCTGACGTTCAACAAATTATTTTAGATTGTTAGATTAACAAGTTAAAATATTTTGGAAGTCAAAAAAAATTTTGGATTACGGTGCTTTTGCAGCTAAAACGCGGAACAATAAACTATGTATAACTCATGTGAAATATGAGTAAAACATCAAAAGAAAACAGCTTTAAAGCATGCCAAATGATATAAAAATTGCTTTTTTAGGAAGTTTTCGGAAAGTGAAATTTTTAAATCTGAAACATTCAGTTGAGGGTGGGTCGAAATAGTAGACAGTTTGAATGTTATCAAGGACTTGAATATGTCATTTTTCCAAAGATTTCCCATTTATTACGAATTGTAAAAGGACAATTGAATCAGAAAGTATTTATACATATATATATATTATATAAAAGAGTCGTGACCGGTGTCTGCCCGATCAACAATTACCTTGATATACAATTCAAAAATACAATGCTCACACCTTTTCTAATAATTCACCTTTGATAATAATTAATTTTAACCTTTAGATATAGCTCACTGTTGACCACTATTTTAGGATAATTGGCAATTATTAGCTTTTTGGTTATGCCAAAGGCACAAATAAAAATTAGGTTAATTTTTATTAGGACCACTTTTTCTGAAAGCAAATCGCAATCATTTTCTATGCACCGAGGAAGTTAGCAATTGTGGAAAATTCTTAGATTACCACTTACAGCGATTCTGATATTTATAACCTTTAGAGATGTTAGGTGAATTCCCCCTTACTTAGGTTAATTTTAGCTCCAATCAATTTAAAAAAGCGAATTATAAAGTTGCCAATGATTTTTGTGATGTATCAAAACGAATACTATATGAAGCAAACCGCTGTCCTTCACTTGTTGAAGTGTAATCAATCAAATTTTTATTTTTAATATTCATTAAAATACATTAATTATTCATAGTCTGTACAATAATATATGCGATGGTGCTAGCGTGGCACGCATCAATTAATACAAAAACTTTTCGGTTCAGAATGCAAATGATGAAACACTTCGTATTTCATCCGTTCAAATGATCCGGAGCAAAGGCAGATATCATTAAAAGACAGAAAATCGGCTATTGACTGTGTACTTCAATCTGTGAATGATGTTATAGCCGTTCGAGCAACTGAACAAAAATCTATGGTTTTATCGAATTAATTTTCCATCAATTCCCGCTTTAGTGAACGCACAATACCTCTCCCAGGTTCCATAGCCCAAATACGGTTCGTTGAGTGCACCTCCAACCAACCGTAAAAACCTTTCAATGTTGATGCCAGTTGGTCGTTAACAGAGAAATTTACTCTTTCTCTTCCTACGGATTACGCCAAAAGATTGATTTGAGTACAGGATTCGCTTTTGAACTGCTGCAAATGCGAGTTCACCCAAAAGCAGAAGACGTAAGCGGGCAGCTCCGAATTTCTTAAATTCTTCTTAACACTTCTCAGGTACATTCTGGCTTAAAAAAGTTAAAAACCCGAAGGATTTTGCAAGGAACATCGATTGCGCGACCAGTGCAAAATGCCAGACGCAATCCGACGAAATGCACGGAGTTTTATCTGCGGTTGTGCGATAAGTGATGCACTTTAAAACACTTATCTGCGCGACGAGGTGTAGTTGGGTAATCTGCGGAAAAAACGAAAGAAATTCCAAAAAACCGTGGACGAAAATCGCAGCGGCAATGTTACCAGAAAAAGGAATCCCTCGATTGCTTACATTTGTGAATCTTGGCTGAAAAAATGTTGGATTACGTTCCATGTCGCGGACCAGTGCTCAAAGAAGTTCCCATTCGTTTTCTGTCGGGAAAACTTGTTTGGAGTGAATTAAATTTTTGAATGAGAACAATCACATTCACCTTGCATATGCAGAACCTTAAACAGTTTCTGCGATTGAGGTCTTCGAATCCATCACGGACTCCGAGCGTCCATGCAAATTCCAATATGCATCTCTCCATTGATTTATCCTCGCCGGTATGGAACTGAATATTACAGTATTCCAACTCATCTTTTTTACCAATATATGTATTTGATAATACACATCAAGTGTAATGCACTCAATTTAATGCCGAGGCAAATCGTTAAGATAAAAATTTTACGTTTGTAATTTTTATTTATTGTTATTTAATTTTCTCCCTGTTAACAGGAATTTAAAATATATTTAAACACATCACACTTGCACATTTACATAAAACAATAACAACGGTATCAGTTTTAAATTTCATCTATGAAAAATACCTGCCTGACGTTGAGTATAATTAAGCCTGAAAATGTTTTTCAATAAATAATTTCATAATAAAGATGATGTAAAATTTATTCGATGCTTTAACGACTTTAAATTGTAAAATATTACTTATCTTATTCCTGCTCAATAATAACTGGAAAATGGATATTTTAATGGTTATAAACAGTCTTTGAGATTCTGAATATTTTAAATTCGGTTTATGGTTTTTCTTGCATTTCAATTTGATTTTTAACCCAAGAGACATAACAGAATCCAACTCTTTCTTTTTTATGGGTACTACCTGAAAGTAAAAAAAAAAAAATGGTTGACGTTCTACACATGAAAAAATTCCTAGTTCCTCACCGGGAGCATATCGTGATCGAAAACCTTTGCGGCTGAGGCTCGTCCCGTCAACCTCTCGATTATTTTCGCATGGGTTTCAACAACATTTACTCCCTCCTTTTGCCAATGTTTGACTTTACATATGATGTTATTTTTTAATGGAATAAGATGGATCACATCTTAAAGTCAGTTAACACTTGAGACGGATGCAATTGATTTGAGGGCGATTGAGAATTATCCAGTTCTTAAGTCATCCTTTCGATTGAACCAAAATGCATTTTAATTTGGACATGAAATTAATGATGGCTCCGCTGCTGAATTGTCTGACTTCGGGCTCGAGAGGCAAGAGAGAAATTAAAAGAAGGAGATCTTAAATCTCGCGTACTGCTTAAAAATGAAAAAAAAAAAAAATTATTATTTGTTTTGTGACAGGAATCACACCGAGTGCAGCAAAGAAAGATGAAAGGATATTATGCGTTATAAAACAACCTGGTAATTCAGATTCGGATCTCGTAAATGAAAATGCATGTTCGAGTGATAACTTGAACGATCTAGAAGGCAAACGGTGGCTGGCAATGCATAAGCGAGATTTCCCAACCGCTTTACAAAACCAGATACCGAAATACTTGACCTAGGAACCAATGTTTCAAGACAAGTTTTCAACTGGGAGGTACGTGGGGTAACGTCTGCAGAAGGGAAAGTTTCGACTGATGGTCAAGTGCATTTAAACTAATTAATGATCCGCAACAGTAAAAATATCTGCGCCAGCACGGCATTAATACCGGAGGATTTCGCTTAAATAACGTATATTCGCTTAACGTAACTGTAATACTTAAATACTTAATGTGGAGAAAAGGAGCTACTCCTCAATTTGATAGAATGTCCGCGCTGTTATACATGGCATTAAGACGCAAACATCTCAAGGAAAGAAAAAAACGTAATAACAATTGCGGGGATTGTGTCGATTAATATAATTGGGAAAGAGCTCTAAAATTTCATAATTCGAAAGTCGGAAACATTCAACTCGTTACAATTAGTTTGATGTGTGTGAAAAAAAAAATATATATATATATATATAAAAGTTTATTAATAATTCAAGATCTCTTCCCAACATAATGAATTTTGTCTGACTAGGAAAGGCAGTTTAGAGACAATTATCAGGCTTTTCCAGCTTAACAGCTAAGATTTCGACACGAGAGACTGAGAAAAGAGAAGTTGGGTTCCAAAGTTGATACTTCCTTGAGAAATAAAAGGATATTGACGTATATAAAGAGAGTAAATTGGAAGGGCAACTTATTCGGTTGTGACGGGTTTGAAATGCCAAGAACAGGAAATAAATAATAAAAAGACCATAGCAGCGGAAACGTGCTTGACAAACAGGAACAAGATTTACCAACGATGAACTCCGATGGCATTGCAGAACCTGATCGCACGTTCACTCAGATTCGGTCTCGTCCAGATTGTCTTTCTGTAAGGTTTTCCCGATAAAGGAACTCGTTTTGGGGGCCTCAAATTAAAATAATAATAATAATAATAATGTAAATTTAATGATCCTAAACTTTGGATGTCACAACACTCCAGGCAGAACATGAAAGCCATCAGAGATGTTCCTTTCGTCCGACGAAGTAAGGAATTGCTGGTTGCATGATCTACGCTCACTAACACCACACCGAGACAGACAACCTCAAAACCTCGGCCGAGCCGTTCTGTTCCGATCTGTTCGGTAATTAGCAGGCAATTTATGATATCCGAAATGCCTCACAATAACACGCACATCAATTTGGGATTACGACTTCATCGCAACAATACGGGATGACTTGTTTATCCGCTTTCACCCTGATCTTTTACCGAAAGAAAGTGATCGTCACCGATGAAAATGGATGGCACGAGAATAAAATAACCTCGAAAACCGCGGACACAATAAACAGAGACAAAGATGGAATTTGTACAGTGCACGAGGCACCTCACGCGACTAAAGATGTTGCTGTCGCAAAATGTGCGAATTTCAACAAAATCGCCTGGAAGAACTTGTGCGTAAACCATTATTAAAAAAGCACCTTAAACGGTAAAATAATTATTAAAAGCTTATTTGATATTTTTCGGAAGGAGATGCTATTATTTGTAATACAAATTCCATCGCTTGCCAATGTTAATTATTTTACAATATTCACATTTCTTATAAAAACAATGAAATTAGTTGAAAATGCGCTATCGAAGTTTGCTGCATATGCCTTTTGATTTGAATTCCTTGACATATATAGAACGATTTCTACCGCTACATATAAGCATAATGTTGCTCACTGTTTAAAATCTCACTTCGATAATTAAATCATTTTTTTTGTTAATTTTAAATAATTTTTTTCAGGAAGACTACAGTGCAGCCGCCAAGTATTCAAACTGGCAATCAGCGAAAACGACAACGGTCGGAAGCGATGTCTTGGACAGCATTGCACCTAGTCGTTTCCTACTAAAAAATTCTAGTCCTAATATAGCTTTGAGAAATAGACCTAGAAATAATAGATATGAACAAGCAAATAATTCTAACACAAATCACAGATATGAGACACACAGATCGGGCGACTTCTCCGACGACTTCGCAGATTCTAATTCTGAAAGAGTTTTCCGGCAAAGGCAAAGGAAACAACAACAAACGCTGGACACTGGTAAAAGGCCCATTTACAGGCGAAATGATGAAATTGCCGAAGGGAATGTCAACATTCAAAACTCTGCAACATCTTCAAGAAGAGGAGAAATCAGGAGTGGAGAAAATATCACTATCAAAATGGTTAACAGGAGAGGGCCGAACAGATTCGAGAACAACGATGGAAAAGCAAAGCAAAGGATTGGATCTGGAGTTCCAAACGAACAGGTACAAGTTGCCTCATCGTCGAGACTGAAGGTTCCACTTCAAGAGACGAAAGTTTCAGGTATTCCATCGGAAAGAAAGTTCTACGCCGCGAATGCGGCTCGCTTTTCGGCAAAACAGAGAGGAAAAGACGAGGTTCAAACTGTTGATACTACGACGGGAAAAACTAAGAAGCCCATTTCTCGCAGCAGAGCGAGGGCAAAAGTGGTCGAAAAGCCGAGGAAAGCAGACCCGTTTGATGAAATATCAGAATCGGACAATTATCCGACAGAATTTCTTGAGAAAATAAGAAATTCCGACCAGGGAATGTCTGAATCGGATCAGATGCCTGTCAGAAGCTCTCGTTTGCGGCAGAGGGAGGCCAAGTCGTATCCGATTGTGAGCGGCGATGGCGACGTGATTCGTTCCCATCAAAAATACGGCAGATTAAGACCCTCTACGGAGAAGTCACCGAACTCGGAAAACAACGTAAACGGATCGAAATCAACTGCCGAACATTATGGTAAAAGCGGAGATTTGTCGCGCAGCGGAAAAAATTCCGCGCACGAACCGCGGCGCAGAAGCCGAAATCGTTTCGCCGCCGCCGGAAATGTCACAAAGAGCGATGGAAAATCGAAAATAAGCAGGGAACGCAGCCGAATATACACTTCACCGAGAACCTCCTCGCCCAACCGGCAACCGAAATTATACAAAACGAAAATGGAATCGCAGGCGGGTTCGGATGACGAATACGAGGCTCTGAAACCGGCAGAGAATAAATTTTACCAGCATCCTGCTGAACGCGAACGAAACAGCAAGTGCATTCGGGGATGCAAGAAAGCGGTTCCGGAGGAGAGCACCTACGAAGAGTGGAAGAACATGAAAATCACAGACGTGGAATTACAACCGGACGGATCCGAAGAAGAGCGGCAAATACAAGCGGCCAACGTTACGGAGGGAAACTGGGAAAGTAAAAGGAATGAAAATTTAGTCACCACAACTCTCCAGGAAACCGATTCGAGTACAGAAACTGGTACTGAAATTTCTACAGTTCTCACTGTTCCAACTACAGTTTCCTTATTTGACAATGATCCATCCAACTCCGATACCGTAAATGCAAAACTAAATCAGTCGGTAAGTGTACAACTGGTTTTTTTCTGACTGAGAAACAAATCAAACCAGTACTTTCGACTTTTTGTGATTGAATTTAACAATATCTCATTTAGCAATGAAAAGTTGTTATTATATAACCTTAATTTAAATGGCATTCACATCAAAAGTTGTTGCCCCTTCAATTACCTTCACTGCAACAACAATGTTCTGATGTACTACAAAAAAAAAAAAAAGATTTACGATATAATTAACAATTATCATTTCCAATAGACTGAAGCCACACTGCCGTCTACTAGACATCGTTTCTCTTCTAAATTCAGTGAGAACATACCAACGTCAACTGGAAATATAAACTTAAAATCTGACTATTTGATTAGCACCAGCCCTGCACCCGCAGATATAACATCGTTATTCGTAAGTACTGGGATTTGTTCTTCACAGCTAATCTTATTAACTTTCGCCAGTTCTTTTACAGCTTTCCATTTTCTGCCTTGATTATAATAATAAGTGCGAATAACGTATCAAAAATAATTTTTTTTTCACTTAATTTTTCAAGTAACTATTATATTTTGACTGTGTTGACACTGTAATCGATTTCTGTACATAAATTTCTACTTAATATTATTTACAGGATGATACACCGGATAGCACCCTTTCGGTATTGACTCTATTTAATAACTCTTTCGCTGATTTTACTTCTGCTGCCCCTGCAATAAATCAAATAAAAGCCCTCGACCAACCTTCTTCGACCGCCACAACCGAAATAACAAACGCGAATACCGTAAACTCCAGCACGGGATCACCGTCCCTGACTAACAACGCGACGAAGAGTTCATCATCAAAAAAGAAGTCCAAAAGCAAAAAGTCCAAAAAAATTAACAAAACGACGACGGTAGCGCCCCGTTTGAGTGCGCTTGATAATGCTCCCATCCTGAAAAACATAGTTTCCCTGTTCGCTTTTAATGCAGACGCCACAACGAAGAAAAGCGTCGCGGAAAAGAAAAAGGATTCAAAAACTGCGGCTGCTACGAGAACAACAGCGACAACAGCGACCACAGTTTCAGCATCATCAACTGAGGCAGCCTCCACGCACGTAACTGCGGCTTCTACAACGACCGCTACTTCTACCACTGCTCCAACGGTTCCAGTACTGGAGAAAATACAAAGTTACATTAATGAAACGGTGGAGGTTATTCAGAATAAAACTGGCTTCACGCAACAAAACCAGGATGCGCCTAGAATGGCTCTGAACGCCCTCACACCTGAAACATTATTACAAAATGAAAATGCTACCGAAACAACGATTATGGATATTAAGATGATGATCACAACTGAATCTGTGCCTAACACAACAGGTACATCAGAAAATAATGCAATGAGAAATGTCACTTCGCAATATGTTTATTTTAATTACACTTCTACAATGCCAATCCCAACACAATTTGCCAATTTGAGAAATCCAACCACTACAGCAGCAACAACATTAACAACACCTGATTATTTTGTATACGGCGTCTATCCCAACAATACGGTGGTCAGAAAACGAGCGTGGAAGGTTTTTGATTATGAAAGGTATCAAAGTCCCTACGTGATTTTCGGTATCTACCCCAATAACACAATAGTGAAAAAATTTCCAAACGGTACCATAATCAACGACGAGTACATGACATCAGAGAATGAAATAAAGGATCCCTCTGATAATCAGACGAGAATAACCACTGCTACTTCGGCAACCATTACAACGGCACACACTACCACAAACAATGACAAAGTGGTCATTACAACCACCACCACGAAGATGGAAAGCAATTCGAATGAAATTGCGGACTCCACTACTGCAGAGATGTCTCTGGAAAACCCAGACCGAGCTCTAGAAAACTCATCTGATGAAAAAGAAAATGAAATCGAAAAGTTTGAGAATGAAAACACCGAGAGTATATCGAACGTTGAGGACATATCCACCACCTCGAAAACATACGAAGAAGGAAGTCCAGAAGAAATCGCCGAAAAAGAATCTGATGACTCTGAAAATGATATTGAGAAAATGGAAGGAAAAAGCGAAGAGACGAACGAGGCCTTAACAGACGTTGCAACAACCACAACGGAGGCTCCGGAAGATAACCAGCTCGGAATCGGTATCGAGAGAAACTTTCCCGAAATTACAACAAGTGAATCTGAAGACAATTCCAAAGCAACAACAACCGAAACATCTCTGGAATTTAACGTTTCAGATGACAGCGACAAACCCACCACCAACAGCGCCGAAGGCACTACGGAGAGTGGCGTGACAATCGCGCCCGACAGCAACAGACAGGGTAAATCGTTTTTATTTGATAGCACGACGTCCAAAAGCATGGACGAATCTGAAAGCAAAGCAACGGAAAGGTCCTTCGCAACGACAATCGGCAGTCTAACAGAAACAACGACAACGGCTCCGGATCAAGATATCAGCGCCAGAATATCGAATTTGTACGACGCAGACCTCTCGACGACGACAGGAAAAACAATTCCCACGACGGACTCCGAATCGACAGAAACGAGAACGACCTACGGGACCGACGACAGGACCACGCCAGTCAACTTTGACCCCCAGCAGATTTTCGAGTCTACGACGACGAGATACGAAGATTCCGCGTCTCTCAATGCGGCGACAGAAGCAACGAGTCCCTCGGATGCCGAGGAGCATTCAACTTCAGCGAGAGGCAAGTCCTTTGCCGACCTCATTGATGACTCCTTTTTCACGTCCACTGCTACCGAGGAAGGAACCAAAGAGGAAACGACGACCGTCTCAAACTTACTTAATGAAGTTGAACCTAGGTTAGCACTCACTGAAGCACCGGAAGACGACAAAATGGTAATGAAAACGTTGCTATAAGATCCACTCTCTAAAACCCTTAGAGTGAAAAATAGGAATCTACACCTTCGAAATCAGCCATTTTAAAGGAATGTTTAAACTAACTAAAAAGTTAAATTACCGATATGTAATATTTAAGGCAACTTTGCAATATACTTTTTAATTTTAAATTTTCTCATCAGGCGATTCATCTTCGTACTGAATGAACAGAGATAATATGTGTATATGTCTCAAACAAAAAAAGCTTTTCGGAGCTGGGTTCCAACTATTGCTGAAACTTAAATTATAAAAGTAAAAAATCTTATTCAATAATTTCACTAAAATCTTCAGTCTAAGACTTTTAGAGAGTACACTTTTATTAAATTCAAAAAATTGCTGACCTAACAGGAGCTTTTCTTGCTTTCTGAATAAAGAGCATATTTTACACTTGCTTTTCTATGAATGTTCACTGAAACACTGACTTAACCATAAAAATTAACATAAATTTTACACTTTCAAGGCACTCCTTTTGTTCCGAAATTTACATTTGTTTTTCATAGTTTCTCTTTTAGAATCACATACAAATTAAGAGATTACGAAATTAAAAATTAAATAAGCATTTAGAAGTACATAAATGGAAATTAAGATGTTTGGAAATGCTAAATAAAAAACTAAATAAATAGTTGTAACGCATGTCATTCATTTAATTTCTTATCACTTTGATAAGCCGTGACTTAGATTTTGTTTAAAACTTGGACAAATTTTGGATAAAATACGGTATTTAGACTTTTGTGTATCATATAATCTGCCAAGTGTAAACTAAAAAACATTGATCACGATGAAATTTTTCATTTAATAAACAACGTTTTTCCCTAGATTTTATTTAGCGAGGAAAAATAATTTATCTATTTGTTTTAAATTTAGTAGTCAATATTTAATTACCAGCAAGCAGATTTTCGTTTGCGTTTGTAAAAGTGCCTTGAAATCACGACTGAGGAAAGTATATTAAAACAGAACGTGATTTTTTTTTTTTTAACCGAAAAATTATTGATTTGACATATAAATTACAGAAGTCAGCGATTGAACAAGACGAACGTCCAGGTCTCGTAAATCTCGCTTTTCGATCTCTGGTGAGTTTGAGAATGGAAAAAGACTTTCCACTGCCCCCGAAACTTGGAAACGGCGCGAACCCCGACAAAATTACGAGCTAAACACGGAAAAAAAAAGAAAATTAATAACGATTTTTTAGAGTTCACCATTCAACTCGAGACACCTCCCGAAGCACTCACCGACCACGACCAGACTCCCAAAATTCATAACTTCCACGATGAAATCCATGTACATAAGCGAGAAAAAGATTAAAGTGAAAATGAAAAGGAAACACATGACGACGACCCCCAAATCGACGACGGGAAAGCAAAACGTTTTCATAGTGACACCGGACGTGACTCCGAGCGACAGCGACGCGGACGCCTCGAAAGGGGGAAAAGTGAAATTCGCGACGCTGTCGCCGGGGGTCGCAGCGACCACCGACGTCAAAGACGAAAATGACGTTCTAACAATGTCGTCGCAGCACATTCAGAAAGTGACAAAAGCTCCGGCGAACATACCCAAAAACTTCCTGAAAAACGTGGTAAGTTCAAATGCGGACGGTGACGTCCCGCGAATGGCCGAGCTTCGCCCACATCTCCGAACGTTACATTTTCAGGTTATAGAAATCGAAGAGAAATCATCTTCTCCCATACCGGAAATACTGAAAAACGTAGAGAAGGAACTGCAGGGAAACGGACTGAGCGTGTCTTTGGCCAGGAGGGTAGGCATCCGCTTCTTCCGTGCTCCTCGTTCGGAATTAAGTCGCTCGTCGCGTCGAAAACATTAACGTGCACGCAGAAAAAAGCTCGGTGCATATCCGAGGTGATATCACCCACGTCAGTGGAAAACATACGGCCACGTTATCGCGAAAACAACGAAAATGTTTGCCGTTATTTGTACGGTCGTTCCTCAAATAGGGAAACCGACTTTTGGATCTTGTAAGACTTATACGTGCGGAAGCCGAAAGTTAATTTTTTATTCTCGTGCAAATTTCAGATTATAGAAATGGCAGTCGAGAGAGCCGTCACGACGGAAATCCCTCAAGGAACCGCGCAACCGGAGGAAACTACAGCTTCTCCATTTACGTCGACCGCAGTGGCAGCAACCACCGTCGTCGCGGAACCGACGACGACGGATCCGAACTCCACAACGGTGACCACGACGGAGGCTCCGTCTGCGACGTCGACGGCCGGAACCGAATCTACAACGTCCGGTGAGATATCGACCACCTACAACGAATTTTTGAATACCGTCAACGTCAATTCTTTATCCGTTGGATTTTTGGGCGAATACAGAGAAACTACAACGAACAAGGTAAATCACAGCATCAGCACCGCGGAGAAGCAAACGCGGGCAAAGGATGACCTCTTAACCGGTTGCAGGCGAAAGAAGACTCCATCAACGAACTGATCCAGGGACTGTGGCGAGGTGAGATTCAAACGACCACCCTCGCGACCGCGACAGCCACGAAATCCAGGAGCTCCGGCAGGAACAGGAAGGCGAAGACGTCCCGAAACATGGGGCGGAAACCGGTTGGAATTTCGGCACTCACCGAAGGCGACAAACAGCTTCTGGAGGCCATACTGAAGCAGCAGAATTCGAATTTGTCCATTCAAGAACTGGATAAAATAATTGAAAACCAAATACGGTTGGCGGTAAGTGGTGCGACAGAAAATTTTTTCGAGAGAACCATTTTCGAACTGATGTCTGAAAATTGAAGAGTGGGCTAATGGAGTCGAGCCCCTTTGCGGTGCACCCTCGTCGGAGGCAGGCGCGACCCATTTTTATGGCCCCGGACACCAGTTTCCTTTCGCAGCGTTTGCTGCAGCCGCACCGGCAAATACGTCTTCTCGGTTCCCTTAGAGTAACGCACGCGGTAGAACGCGCAACAGCAACTGAATATTTACCCGTTCTCCAGGATTTTTCCGACGTCCGGGATTTCAACCCAGCCGAGACTCGTCGGACGTCTTTCCTTGAGGTGAAGCTGATAAAGTAAATTTTTTCGATGCAAATGGAAATTTAACCGTTTGCGAATTTTGAGATTTCAAAACAGTTATTGCAAATGGCGAGGCACGGGTGTGTTTCCTCTAAAACCGACGAGATTCGTTGACTTTGCTTTGCAGGAAGAGGTGAGAAAAGCAAGCAAAAACACGAAGAAGAAACCTCGTTTGACGACGACGACGACGACGACGACCACCACCACCACCACTACCCAGACGCCACCACTGTTCGGGTTCCTTTTCAGCCTCTTTAGTGGCAACAGCTCGCCCGGCAGCTTTTCGGTAAAGGGAAAAGACTAAGAACTTTTTGGGTGTCTTTTTTGCATGTTGGGAAATGTTCGTTTCGCATATGTTCCAATGTCTTTCTCTCCTCCCCGGTACGCCGCGGAAAACGGGAGCAACAGTAAAAAAAAATTTTTTGATTCGAACCCTGCTCCTTTTCTTTATATTCTGTCCGCATTTCCGACTCCGGCCCTAAATCGGGCAAACGTTTCATGTTCGCAAAGTTCTTTACTTTTAAAAGGGAAAATATTTTGTCTCTCCAGTGCGAGATCATCCCGTCCAGTCGGGTTTGCGCGATGATCTGCGCAAGCGATGAAGCTATTTTTTCCCCGGCGACAAATTCAGTGCCTCCAGCACGTTCGCTGTTGCGGCTCCATCGGAAAGTTTTAGGTTTCGCTCCGGTCACGAAGTGCTTTCCCGTTTTTGTTTCATCCGCGCGGCGTTCGCCGTCTGATCGGAGGGTTGCCCTGCATCCGAAAACGACGGAAATCATCCACTGGGACGAATCCCCACCGACAGCACGTCATCCACTAACTTTTGCGATCACATTTTTTCAAAAGCACGCTCACGCTGGGACCACCCCTAACAAAATAACGCATTCGGTACACTTTACTCATCCGCCCGATGTTTCGATTTTACCTCCGCGACTCGAGACGAGGTGCTTGTGGGTCGTTGCGGTGCAGGTTCTGCTCAAGTGCACACGCTCCGAAACTACCTGCACCGGATTGCGGCATTTCAAGTGCACGCGTGAATGCATGTCTGTTTGGCTGCTGATTAGCATTCACTTAGCATTTCATTATTAATGTTGTGCCTTATTTGAAGATACCATTTTGTTTTAAGGTCACGAGAGCACCTTTAACGAGATCGAGACCAAAATCGAATCGTGGTCCTGGAAGCTTGGCAAGCACCGCTAAAACCATTAAAAATGATTCCCTCAAAATCACGGTAGGTTTAACGTTTGGATTCATAAAACGAGTGCAGTTATAACCCGCGTAAAGCAAAACACATTTGTATTTTAACGTTATGCTCTTCTATCATGCTGCTCGACAACGTAATTTTAACGTAATAATGGTTTTTACTCGTTCGAAATGTTTGTGTGATGACGTAAATGTATCTCCAACAGGATGGGAATCCAACAGGAGAGCGATCCACACAGGGAGACCTAGTTACAGCTGCCATTGACGTCACGAAAGCCGTCTCTAAATTTATGGGAACCATTCTATCGGTAATAAATAATAATAAACGATAATTTATAGTTAATAAAGCTTTATTGGCGCGTTAAATATCTTCTTATCGGCAGCAGGACGAGCGGTCGGGGGAGGTTGAAAATCCCCCGGCCGAAAGGGCAGTTCTCCAGGTTCTGCGCTCTTTTGCTTTTCGGTACCGGAATTTCCATTTTCGACATAGCAAAATGTAGGTTTTTTCCTACCGCGAGATCTTCACCGGCAAAACGGAAAGTTTCAGCCGATCGGAACTCGGAGCAATAAGGAAAAATATAACGAAGAAGGGCGCCGAGCCTTTCTATCTCCCTGTACACTCAACCGATTTCGACCTGATGTTTCGGCGATGATACGCCACGAAAACGTGATTTCATCGCAGATTAACCCGTTCCATTGAATTTGCACGGGCAGAGTCCACAATTAAGACGGATCGAGTCCCCACACGCGAGCACTGAATTTCATCCGGGAACCAAAAAGGAAAGGAAAGGCAAATACCTGATCTTTCGCGTTAAAGGTCCTCCCCTGCCGGAGGAAAACTCGGGATTCGAGAAAGGACGATGCAAATAAGCAAAAAGGTTCTGAGCCTTCTGTGCCTTTTCTTCCGTTTCCAGAGCGCAGCTCAGTCATTTCAAGCGTTCTTCACAAGCTTCGCCAGGGGAAGATAGGAGAGGAGGAACCTTCGCCCTGCCGCATCCAGAGGCTTTGGCCGCCTTCCGCTTCGCCTTCCTTTAAATAATTTATTTTAAAAAATAAAAAGAAAAAAAAATAATAATTTTAGCCGGGAGCGAAAATAAATTTGTAAAAATAAAAATTTGAGATTTTTTTGTTTTTCTTTGTCACCGCTGAAACGAAATTCAGCGTTACTTGTTGAATATGTAACTTAAATAAAAGGTTTTTTATCAACCGTTATTACAATTTCTCTTCAACTTATTTTCCCTCAGTGCGATACAATGTTACACCCCGGCTGCATGTTCCGCTTGCGGCAATCGGGAGCTCGCAAATTATATATAATCCACGATGAAAAATGAAAGAAAAGAATTGCAAAGTGAAGTTTGAATTTTTCGCAATTTGGAGTGCCGTCGAGCGACGCTGAATTGAAATTTTACGATTTCCCACATCTGTAAAACGGTGTCTCATAAAGGCATCGCATCCCCACGCGCGGGGACTTTCAATAGAATAAGAAATAAAACTTTTGAATGCAAATAAATGTCATCCGCAAAATTTATTAGACGCTTTATGGATGGCGTGTCAAAGATGTTAAATAACTGTAATTGCAACGGATTTTATTGTGGAACGAAAATAAAAAAAAAAAAAAAAGGATAAAAAATGCCGCCAAGCGAAGCCCTTTGCTCGACGACGGTGCGATTTTCAGCCCCAAAAGGGATGATTTCATTCGGGGACCGACAGCGGCCGCGTGCGAGGGCGGAGCCTCGGACCGGCAACACTCGGAAATCGGAAGTGACGCGGCAGCCGCGGTTTCGTCGCTCAACGCAAAAATCGCGAAAAACGATAAAGAACCCAACAAAGGATAATTAATTCAAAATGGCAGAAAAAAATTTTTAGGTGCCGAATGCGGCGTATCAGGTTTTCTAGGTCGCATCGCCTCCTCCGTTCACGGTTTTCTAACAACGCGATGGGAATGATGTCGGCCGAAAGATGGGCAATTTTTTTTTTCTTTTTTTTTTTTGAGTTTTCGGCCGAACGGCGGCGCTCGTTCGCCGGGGGAAGGGGGGGAGGGAGAGAAAGAGGGGGCTTCCTTCGGGTGCGGGGGGAAGGTGTGGGGGAAACGTCGTGGAACGGGAATTCCGCCCTTTTGCGGACGTGGAGGGAGAAAAGCGGCGGGAACGAGAGAGAAAGGCAACCTTGCAAAGGGCGTACGAATCGAACGCATTTATATTTACGTACATATACGTGCTTAAATACCGGATGGACATAAAAAAAAAAAAAGCGCCGCAAAAAAAAAAACCCGAATCCGTATCAAGGGCTTTTATCTGCAGAAACTGCAGGTTTCCCCTCCCACCCTCCACCTCCTTTTCCTTCACATTCAAAAGATTCCGCATTTGAATAATTTTATCTGGATCATATATATTTCGCGCGAGCAAAACATTTCGATGTGGCATTAATGCCGCAACCTTGTAATTTGAAAATAAATTCTTTTTTTTTTTTCCTCCTTTTCTTTCCGCAAAAATGTTCGTGTTCGAAAATTAGGCGTCTGGTAGGGAGGAAAGGGGGCAAGTGATGCAACGAGCGTTTCCCAAGCCGTTCCGTTCTTTAACGAGCTCGGATGCAGCCCTGTGAACATTATCGAGTACGTAAGATGGCGAATCGGCCGAGTAGAAAAACGGACCATGTTATTAACGGATTCGTTATCTTAATGGCGGAAGGGGGGGGGGAGGAGGGGCGCTCGTCTCGATTTTTTTTTCGTGTCGGAAAATCTAACGCCGTGCCTTGCTGGCGAATGTCGCCCCGAAATTCATTTTCTTTTCTTTTTTTTTTTTATTTTTCAACGCGCGGCGAAACCATCGATAATTCGGACGTTGCTCCGACGCCGAATGCGGGGAAAATTCGAGTTTTCCACCGATCGAAAAGCAAACGGAAAAAAAAAAATACACGGAAAAAATGAAAAATCGAACACAGCACGAGGGAAGCCAACGTTACGGAATAAAATTCGGTAATGGAATGTTAATTAACGATTTTCGTATCATTTAAAAACTTATATTCGCCGGCGCACTTTCGTATCAGGCTTGAAAACATGTAAATTGCACCGAGCTTATATTAATTTATCGATTTAAAGAAAGGAAAACGGGAACTAAATCTTTTTTTTTTTGAAATTCATGGGGAAAGAAAAAATTTTTATCCGAAGATCGTCCGCGAGGAGAATTGCAGTTGGGAATTTTCTTTTTTATCTTTTTCTTTTCTCCTCCTTAATAACTCACTGTTCGAACGTCTCTCGATAATTCTACGGAAGCGTAAAACATAATTTTTTTATTTTTCTCCTTGCGCCGCATTTCGAGGATGAAGAACTGCAGCGTGCATGCGCCGAAATGCAAAAAGACAAAATGGCGGAAATGCAGTTCGGTTCCGCCGAACGAAATTTGCTCCGGTTTTTTTTTTTTTTGTTTTTCACCAAAGGCGCCGCCAGATTCGGCGATTCCCGGAACGCATCGGTTCAGCCGAACGAAATTTGCTCCCGTTTTTTTTTTTTTTTGTTTCTCAACCGAAGGTGCCGCCGTTTGACGGCTCCCCCGAACGCACCCGTTCCTTTGGCTTTCCTTTTTCCCCGTTTCCCGATTCCTCCGCGTTCATTTCCGCCCCCCACTTCCGGCACCTCTGCTGGGCGTCGGAATTTCGCCCGTTTCGCCGAGACCGAAAATTTCAATTTACCCTTTTTTCGCCCGCGTTCATTAAAATCCACTTTTTTTTGCTTTTTTTTTTTTTCTTCTCTCAAATCCTTTCACCAAGATCGAAGGCTACATAAATCTGCGTCTTTCCATCCGCTCGTTAAAAAGACAAAAAAAAAAAAAAAAAAAAATCGGTTTGTTTTTTTTCCCCCCGTCGTCATCGTCGACGCCGACGCCGCAAGGTTAGCTTCCTTTTTCTCCGTCTGCCGTCGCGATGCCCGAAGTTTCTTCGTCCGCTCGAGCCGAACGTGGAAATCCCCGACGCCTCTCCGCAGGTCGCACCTCCGATCGTAATTTTCCGGTTTTTTTCTTTTCCTTTTTCCTCTTTCTTTACGCGGCGAAGATGTTCCTTTGAAGGGCGGGGGGTGGAGGAGAGGGGGGGAATATCTTTGGACCTGCCGCTTCGTACGTCTCCGCCGTCGCAAATCAATTTTTTTCCTTGGGGGATGAAACTTTCAAAGCGGAAAAAAAAAAAAAATAATTTTGTGTCCTGCTTTTCGCCCGCGCCGTTCTTCTCAACGTAAAACCGATCCCGAAAAAAAAAAAATCCCCATAAATCTCGTTGGGATTTCGACTTTTTCCCGCTTCGAGAAAAGGAGAAAAGAAAAACTTCGTAACGTTTGGAAATGAACATTTTGCGTCTTGATTCGTTTCGAAATTGAGACGTTTCCTTATGACGTTTCTAGTATGAAGCCTGAAGTAATTTTAGGCTCCGCAATCCTCCAAAGTAGTCACGAGAAAGTACATTCACAAAGTTAACTCAGTCATTCAGTGTATTTACATTTTTTTTTTTCTTCGCATATTTATTTATTTATTTATTTTTTGCGTTTATGGTTTGCTCCCCTTTTTACGTTAGCTTTTCGCGGGTTGCTTTTTTTCCTTTTTTTTTTTTTTGTCGGTGAAAAAAATCGATCTCGAAACGTCGCACTTTCGCTGAAACCCGAAATTGTGCCTCCGTCGCGCAGCGAAACGGCATGACATTCGGAAAAGCCGCTTTTTTTCCTTTCTCTCCGCTCTCGGTGATTTTTCTCTAGTTCGGAAAGGATCGCAGCGAAACTTCGCGGAGTCCAGGACGAGAGACTGTCGAAATTCGGTTTTTTCCACCGCAAGCACGAGGACAAAAAAAAAAAAAAAAAAAAAAGCGAGGTCCCGCAAGGAGACAAAATGAGCGCGGCAGTGAGATCGAATTTCTACAGAGAAACGGTAAGTCGCCTCTTCAAAAGTTTATTCATTTATTTTTTTTTTTTTTCGAATTTCTCCCCGCGTGCGCGTCGCTTCGAACGTGGAAGCATCCTCGACGGGGAAAGGGAAAACTGGCAACAGAGCGAATTTTGCCGGCAAATTCGGGGCGAAAAGGGGACAAAGGCGCGGGATCAGGTTCGGAGCGGGTCATTCGGAACGTTTGCGCCGAGAGAAAAAAGAAATCGTGGCGATCGCAAACGGTACCCGCTCCGTAAGGTAAGCATCGGCTTTCGTTTTTCCCAAGTGCCCCGTTTCGATCCGTTTTCGTCGCCTGCGGAATTTTCAGTTTAACCGCGGCAAATGGGTGAACGGAGATTTCGGCGCCTCGCTTTGACTCCGGTTTGTCGCTGTCGCTCGCTTCCCCGATCTGCGTTGCTTGCGGCAGACAAAGCCGAGACAGAAGGTGGAGCGCTAATCACACTCTCCTGTACGGAAAACGAATTAAGATTTTCCCCCCCCCCCCGCGACAAATTTTATTCGTCAAAAAGGACTTTCGACGGTCCGCTTTCATGCCCGGGAGATGTTGATTCAATTCAAAAAAGTGGCGCACACATCGTGTAAATGTTACGGCCGGGTTTAAACGCGAGCAGCGATGCCACCGATCCAGACGGTTCGATATTCGACATCGATGCCGGGACATCTTTCCCGAAATCCGCAGCTTTCGAAACTGTTCCTGTGCACCTCCATTCGAGGATCAGTCAATTTAAATTTGAAAAAATTGCGAGTCCATCTCCGTTTCGCATCGCTCAAACCCCGATTCTGTTTGCCAATAACGACGGATAGGTATGGCTTTTTTTTTTTTTGAACGAATAAAATAAAACCGCAAATATTCGCATATATATATATATATGTGTGATACGCGTATGTGCCTATGAATCATGATTTGAGGCAATCGATTCACGGTGCTCGTAAAATAAATGACGATATACATTCCAACTTTCACGCATATAACATTGCTATTAGGCAATAGAAATCAAGTATGCTTAACGATGGAGTCGATAGCATTCGAATCGAAGCAAGATTTGGTACACGCGCGCACAACATACGCATGTACGATTGCGTTTCCTTCGTGTCCGTATGGGAACAACGCGTTCGAAATTATTTTCCTGTTCCTTCTTTTATAGCGCGCATAAAAAACAACGTAGGAAAAGAATTTGAAGATTGCTCATTGTTGTGGCAAGCATTTAAAATTTCAGAAAAGGAGGTCATCATCATCATCATCATCATCATCCACAGCCTTTGTTGATCGACCAGTTTTTGTGTCCATAATTTTACTCCGAGATTTTATTGAGAAATTTCTTTTATCTCCGCCCCGAGACGCCCGTGCGCTGGTCGCTTGAAGCTTTCGCGCCGGGCGTGGCGCGATCCTCTGACTTCCTCCCATTTAGGGGACTCGAATTTCTCGTCCCGCGCCTCCGGGCCGGGAAAGGAACGGTCCCCGAAGGCGCCGGGGACGCCGACGGCGGAAAATGCATTTTTCCCCGACGAAAGAGAAATGAGAGCAAAACCGCGGTTCGGTTTTGCCAGTGCTCCCCCGGACATTTTGCACGATCGCGCACTGCCATTATTGTAATGACTGGTAAAAGTAATAACATTGTACTGAAGTCACTATATTGACGTCACATGGCGAGGAATGCGGTCGATAATATGAATGATCTACACCGAAATAATTTTTAACATATTACAAATGTAAAAGTAAATTTGCGTTCAAATTTTTACAAACTCTTGCTTTTCCTGTCTTTATTTCGGCGCTGCGTTTTAATCAAATGCATTTAAATTTCCTTTTTCCAGCAGTCAATCGAGGAAGCAAAAATTTTCACCTTACATATTCAACAGTTGCAAGTGATTATTGTCCTCAATAACAATTACATTTATAAACGGTAATAACAATAACATTTACAATAAATAAAATAATAGTAAAAGCTACAATTTAATATGGTAATAACACAGAAAATGAATCGGAAAATTACATCCGCCGATACCATTTTTTTTTTTTTTTAATAATTCAAATGTTTAACGTTATCCCTTTTTAATGAAAGAGGAATCCTGCGGGAGTATTCACTGTATGAAAAATAAATGCAAATAATTATATTTTCCATCAGGGGAACCGATTACGATCCGCCCTTTCATCTAAGTGTCACATAATGTTTCGCAGACGGAAAGGGCGAAGACGAACTCAAAAAGTATGTAATTTTACATTGCTGTTCGCTTAATTGTCCGTCGAATGTCGGTCCCTGCAGCTAATGATCGGGGAAATTTCATTATTTTAATAAAAAAAAAAACATCCGAGAGCTCCCGAGTCAAATAATGTTTATGTACGTTAAAATACGAAAAGACATCCATTAATTTAAATCACTAATCTGTTACGAATGCGTACAATTGCAGCGCAAGAAATCGAAGCTTTTTTTTTTTAAAAAATTAAAATTAGCAATTTAGGATTGCTGGATTTTATTTTTATCAGCGTTAAGTTGCACCGGCGAATTTTCCTCGGCCAGAAATCTCGACACGTTTGGAACGTTGCTGAAAGAAAAAAAAAAAAAAAAACCTGGAAACGTCTTGACGACCAGTACAGTGAAAAGCCTTTTTCGATCGCCCGAAACCTCATCTGCTGTTGTATGCGAAGGTAAACAGTGCGAGGATCGACTCAATAAGCCGTGCTTGTCGCTTAATGGAGTTAACGCTTAAAAAAACATAAGTACGATGTTGTTTTCTTATTCAAACTTGCACTGCGGTTAATCGTAAGGAATTGCAGGTTTTCCTCAAGACGATTTGTCGAATGCGTTGACATTTTTGAATGCGGTCGAGGTTGGAGGAGAGAAAGAAATCGGCGACAGCATGCAAAAAGTCAGGCTGTTCCCGATGGCAGAAGCTTTCTTTGGCACATAAACGGAGTCTCTCGAAGGAAACCGCGGCTCCGATTCTGGACCTGGATTTGTATCACAGCCTTCGCTCCGCTTGATTTTAAGCCAATTGCAGTTCCATTTGCAATTAAAATAAAAGGATATATTCATAAATTTTATAAACTACCCGGGCTGACAGTTTGTTTAATATATACAATCCCGTAATCCGAAGCGATCTTTACGCTGTCTGAATCAGATTTGGCACATTTTGAATCTCGTCGGAGAGAAAAAAAAAAAAAAAAAAAAAAAGTTTGCATCAACTTCGAAAACGCTCCATAGAAATTTAATTATAATCAGACATTGTAAAATTTTAAAATGACACGAAGTGACAAAGTGCTGTCGGTTGGTCACGGGCCGATATTTGATGCACGGAGATCGCGGGCCAAAATGGCGATTTTAGAAATTCGCCCACGATAAATATTATTTTTTGTACATTTCATTTGCCGAAACATTCCCATATTATTATTACGAGCCGAAACTGCTCGGCCAATGCTAAATTTAAGATAACAGCTTCATAATTAACGTCGATCACCGGCCGAAGACAAAGAGCAAAAAGCACGATCGCATTCCCACGAACGTTGCTCGCCGAAGAGATAATTTTGCATTTATTATGGAAATATTCAATATGTAAATCCCCGCGAACGAATTCCGAATATTTATGCGGGCAATGTGCCGTAATGGAGGGAAGGATCGTAACCAAAATACCTGACACGAATCCGACGCGACTTACCCGACCAATTCGCTCGTTCGAACTGTTGAGCTCTTTATTATTCACGACCAGAGTTCGATTTGGGGTTTTCCAAGAGCAGAGGCGATTGCGACAGAATCGGTTTCTGGCAATTTTCGAAAGAAAGAAAGAAGGAAAAATCGTTTGGGTAACCACGTGAAAATTCAAGGGAGGAGGAAATACTTGTCGACCCTGCGCCGCGGCTCTTTTCCCCTCGCTCCCAGACCGATCGTCGGTCCGGTTGGGGATTTCGGGCACAGACGCGCAGCGGCGGAGCCCCAGCTGATTCTTCCGAAAATTTTCGCTGTCGAAAATGCCGAATCGATCCGCCGCAAATTCCCGTCGATGCAATTCGGAAGGTGAGCAAGGCGAAACGCTTTTCCGTCGATCGGCTTTCAAGAGCGCGTTCGAGGGTCTCGTTACGCGAGCGAAGCCGCCTTGCAAAATGGTTACCAACTGAAAAACCCGAAAGTGTGCGGCGAGAAACTGGAAATGATCGTAAAAAGAATGCGTTCGACATCCAGTTTGGCTGCAGCCCTGGCTCAGTCTCGCGTTGTCTGAGAGTCGAGGAAAAACCTGAGATAATGTCCTTGATGAAATGTGCCTGTCTATATATCAAGGTTCTCGGTTTTTTTTTTTTTTTTTTTTTTTTTTCCTCTTCTAAATATACTCTCGAGGCTGTTCAAGCCTTCGATCTTGAAACTCTCCGTTTTCGTTCTCGATCCCGTGACTGGGTGAAAAAAAAAAAAAAAAAAAAATTATCTCGCTCTCTTCGAGACGCCGAGCGATTCCTCGACGAATCGACCCGCGCTCGATTATCGATTCGTTCGAACCGCCCGAACGATTTTCCCGTTCCCGCCTGTCGGAGCTCCTCCGCCGCGTCAGACGCGGGCCGCGGGCGCTCGCGCCCGATTTGCACCGGCGAAAATGTCCAAATCGAAGCGGACGAGAAACGAAGATGCGGCCGAAGGCTTCACCGACGCGGCTTTCGTCGACTTTTCCCTTTCGGCTTCGCGGCCTCCGCGAGTCGCGGGGTTTTCGCGAGAAGGCGAGAAAAATCTCGATTCGGAATGATCCGGCTCGATTTTTTTTTTCATTTGGCTCCGCTAAATATATCCTTTTTTTTTTTTTTTTCTCTCCATCGAAACGCAAAAGTTACCTGAATAGAACAAAGGAAAAGACGCGGAAAAGCGCTAAGAACTGGACTAAAAGACACGCAAGGACGCCAACATCGGGGCACCATTGGACGTCGTGTCTTTTTCATAACTCATGTTAAGCAATCAAGGTAAAATTGAATTGGGAGAATGGAAACTCCATAACATTTTAATCCGTCGCATCCATTCATTCATTCATTATTCCTCACAATTGACGTCAATCGGTGGATTTCTTTAATAATTCATAAAGAGTGAAAGTGGCCCTAGCAGCTGCGGACAAAATGTGATTCACTTTTTAAGGTACGTTCAAATTCGCGCAATTGCGGACCGTACCAAGCGCTCGTTCTCTCCATCAAACTTCCGCAACTGTGATTTTTCTCCCATTTTCCGTTTTCCTTTTGGGCCTGCGCAAAAATCCGATTCGCGGCCTTGCGCAAAAGCCGAATTCGAATCCGATCCGGGCGAGTTTCCACCGAGGAAAACCGGTTTCCATTCGGCGGAAGCTTTTTTTCCCGGCCGCATCCCTCCGGTGCGGCGAATCGAAACCAGCGAGCCACTTACCTCGGCGGCGAAGCGCGATTTTCCGCCCGAGGCAGAAATCCCGCGCCCGCCGGACGAAATTTCCTTTGCCGCAAAATCATGACGACAGCCTTGCGGGAGATTGATCATTCAAGGTCCCTATTTTTCCGCTCGGCCTTGCATTTATCATATCGCTCGAATAAGGTTGCGAGACGCGATCTAACCTTTTCAGAGGTGGGAAAGTTCAAACTTTTCGAAACGAAAGAGGAGACGCTCCCGACCGCAAAATGAGAAAAAAAGAAAAAGGCGAAACGAGAGCAGCAGTGGAAGACGTTTTGCGCCATTTTGACGGCGGCCATCGCGTCATAACGGAGTGATATCACTGAGGGGAAAAAAAAAAAAATTCTGGAAATGTCCAAGCGGCGAGAGAGGGAGCGATTGGTGATGTAACGCATTGAATAAGGACAAGTGAATAATCCATAAGATAAGAGATAACGAGATTCCGCGAAATTTAAATAGATCGGATTGATTCATACTTTCGCGGTCGTACGGGCGGTGTTCTTATGTATCGGCAGACGTGCAAAAAAAAAAAAAAATCTGGCAATCCGAAAAAAACCGACATTCGGAAAGCTTAACCGTAAGATGGCGACAAATTTTCCTGCTTTTAATGAATGGCAGGGAATTATTTAAGGATTTTCAGGTTGGCCACATCTTTTGTCGTCCATGTTTTTCTTATGCGTTGCGCAATAGAAAATGAATGGATGAGAGAGAGAGAGAGAGAGAGAGAGAGAAAAAACTGGTTTTCATTTTTTGGCAAGTTCGATCAGTTCACATATCCGGACCGTGAGCACCGTTCGCACGGACATCATCTCGTCGCGGATTTTTCGGCCGCCTGGATGCTTTTGCTCTTTCGGCGCTCATTCACCTGCAGGACATCCTCGCAATCGGCGTTCGTCCGCGTTCATCTGCGATCACGACGACGGCGGTTACCGAGGCCGAGATGTAACGGGAAAGCGATCAACCACGCGGCGGATCGGCTCCTCTTTCGCGTCCGTGCCACCCGTTTGAAAATCGGTTTTCGTACCTACGCTGACGGCAAGCCGATTTCGAAGCGTTTCCGAGTGTGATTTTTCCTTTTTTTTTTTTTTTTTTTTTTCCCTTTTCCTCGCGTCAAATCCCTCCGGCGTTCGCGGGAAGAATGAGCATCGATGGTGAACGTTCCACGGCAGTGAAATCGGTCGCGTTTGGCATCACGAATATCGATGGGAGCGAGAAAACATGGTGAGTTGTCGGCGTCCGACCGTTGCACGGCTGCGAACGTCATTTTCACGTGCTTGAAAAAAAATAGGAAAGCGAAACCGTTCGCTCGGCGGGCTCGTGCACGATTACCTGCCGCCGCAAAATTATTTTTCGTGCCCGACGAGTGTCGCTCCTCGCGGGGCCGCCATTTCAGCGAAGATCGTTGCAATCCGCTTCTCCTTCGGGCGAGCGCGAGCTCGGGTTTTGCTGCTCGCGCGGCCCTCGCGATTCCCGCGAGGCACTCGCGTTTAAGCGAGTCCGGAAAGCGATTCGGCCACGTCATATCTGAGTTTAATCGGATGACATCAGAGATGAGAAGAGGTGAAAATCTTGTCCGTGCTTTTGCATACGCCGAAAATAACAGTATAGAAAAATCTGTTAAGGAGTGACGAGCAAGAATTCTTGTTTACAGTGACTTCATCAAGGTTTTTAATCCGAGTTCTTTTTCGGTTCCAAGGACTTCCACCGCATCCGCGAGCGGAAAAGCGGCGGATTTTCGAGCTGCCTCCCAACCATTCGCCGCATGAACGTTTTTAAATGTTAAAAATTCCACGGATTTTCACCTCGGCGGATTTCAAAAGGCGCTCGACCGCGTGCGGGCCGCCGAAAATGACGGGAAAACTTTAGCGATGCGACTTCTCCGCATATTACCGCAACTGTCGTTATCCGCGATCCGAATGTGAAAATGCGCAGTTTTCCCGGCGAAAATCCGCCGCTGACAATCGGACCGGTGTGAGTCGTCGACTTCGCACCGACCCCCGGGCTCGAGATATCGATCTCGCTTTTCTTTCCCCCCCCCCCCCCATTTCGATTCTCGAACGACTCGAGATTTCCGTAAAATTCATCTCGTTCGGCGTCGGCTTCCGCGGTTACGCGGCAAACGTTCCGACGACTGCCCGTCTCATCACGGGAAGGCTGACGTTGTTAAACTGTTGAACCGATAAAAGAGGAAATCGTGACGACCGATTTCCGGGGTCCTCCAGGAAATGATCTCGCTTAATTTTTCCTCTTTCTTAATCGTTTCAGATGCCCCAAAGGGTCCCTTCGGCAGGATTCACGCCGCCGTACTGTGATTATTCGGCATTCACAACAGATTTCGATTTGTCGCTCCTTCCCGCATCTCCGGAGAGTCAGGTACCACTGTCCCCCAGCCAGCTTTCCCCTTTTCTTTCGCTTTATCCCTCCTCTCCGCCTATGTTTTCGACGACATTCGAGGACGGAATATTTTGCGACAGCATCGGATTCGCCAATATCAAAAGCAAAGCAGTCGAAGAAGCGAAAAATGAATACGAAGACGAGCCGTTGCACACGCCACTGAAGAAGTCTCCGAGCTCGGGTTTTTTCAATGATAAAATGGACGCGAAAGAAAAAGATGAAAAATACGGTTTTTACGTGAAAAAGGAAGAGGATAAATTTCCCTTGCAGCCCCTGATACCCACGACCGTTCAGGCATCCACGAGCTACTACCCCGTTGCGATCAAGCAGGAACCGAGTTTCGGCGTCGACTTCGGGCACGCTCCCTGCGCGGATTATCCGAAGACGCGGTCGACGTCGCCGTATGCCGTGAAGGCGGAAAAATCCGGGGACCTGCACGATACCCTGAAGGAGTCGCAGTACCCGCAGAGCCAAGCGAAGCAGTACGCGACGCTGCAGAACCTGCTGAAGATCACGAAAACCGCGGAGCCGGAGTCGGAGCCGGTCAAGTCCGATCATCAGCTCCTGAGGAGCGTTTTGCGGGACACGTCGTTTCAGAAGAAGTTCAACATAAAGCCGTTCGAGATTCCGAACGAGGCGACGAATTCCGCTTCCGGATTCCAGGGGAGCGAAAAAGAAGTGAAAATGGAGAGCGAAGCCGTGGACGGAGGCAAATCCGACGAGGGTAGCGAAATCGTGGAGGAACTCACCAGTGAGAAAATCGAACCGGTTTTCAGTTTGGCCATAGAGCAAATCCGACAGGACGTCGACAACACCTGCAATATTTTGGGAATCGCCAGCGGTGAGTATCGCTTTCCGTTGTGATTTGACGGGCCAAAATTTATATCTGTGGTGCCGGGAGGGGGGGGGGGCCGTTGTTGTGACGCCGAAAACGAAGGAAGGAGAGGGCCTTGCTCTTCGCTGTTAACTGTAAAACATTTAAAACCTTTCCCATTTCGCGGTCGGTGGCTGACGGAAAAGCGACGAATTCACCGTATCCGAAATACATCATTCCAAATTCCAACAGAAAAAGAAAATGCTGGAAAAAAGGCATATCGCTAGAACACTTTACAAATTTAAAGATTCATTTATGCGCTTTAACGCTCTCCAATATCAAAATTCTGTCATTTGCTATCCAGGTTTTTCAATTCAGAATTACGGTCAAGCATGAGTCAGGAGAAATATTTTTTGCCAAGAGGAGGAATTAAAGTTTTAACCCAGTGACCTTTTACAATTTATTCATAAAAATAATTTTTGCCTTCGCTAAATGATAATAGAAACTTATATTTAATAACTTTTCTTACATATTAACCGCGTGGTTTTATACGTTTTTACGATACGCTCGGACGTGCGCACCTTTCGAAACAATTTTACCAAAACTACGTATCCACACATAGATATTGTGCTGCGATACAATGCATCGGACATTAAATTCTTGTGCTTTTAAAAAAATAAAAATTCGCCTGATTTTTCAGTTATTGCATAAATTATTATAGTGTTGCACTTACGGATTTGCCGGTTATGATTTCTCATGACTTAACTGCATCCAAACGCTACGGGTTTTTGATATTTGACTTGCCACGGATCGCCGCGGATATTTTACCGTTTCTTCCTCCGCTCGATGAGGCTGCCTTTAAGCAATCTGCGGTTCAAACACGATTCGGAACTTCAGCATTTGCAGTTCGGAGTCGACGGGCCGCGGCGTTAGCAACAGGGCTGGCAAAAAGGGGCGGTTTCGACGGCTGGGGCAGTTTCAGGCACAGCGATCTGAGAGTTTCGTCGCGCGATAAAATTTGCCTTAATTGTGTCCGATTTTAAATGTTCGCAGTTCAAACTGAACTTTTCGTGCTAATCTAATCGAATTATAAGAACAAAAATTTATTGCTTAAGTCAAAACATTAAATGCTATCGTTCATGGCAAACTGGTCTCGCTTAAATTCAACCTATCATTATCCAACAACCAGAGATTGCCTTCTTTGTCCTTAATTAAGTCACTTGAACCGCGAATAAAACTGACTTTTTATTTAGTTGCCAATTTTTTCAATCTCGTTTTTTGGCATTTTTTAACCCTTTTGCATATCGTTTTGGGGCGCTGCTCGGAGCGATCGGGTGAAGAAAATCGGAAAGTCAGCGATGAATGCCATCGGCACATTTGATCGGCATTCCACCCCTCGAGTAAGTTTCCCCCGTTCCCGTTCCCCTTCCGATTGCGTCCGAAAGTAATAAGTTAGATAAAAACGATGTAAAAATCACTCTTTCAAAGCTTCTTTTAACTAAGGCGTTCGATCGGTCCTGAACGTTATCTAAAATCGCGGATGCCTTTGAAGATGCTCAACAACTGCAAAATTTCGTTGACGCCGATTTTCCGGATGGGGCCGCGAAAACGAACGGGAAAAACAATTTTGCAAATTGCGCTTCCGCACGAGAAAACCCACGTAAATGTTCCGAGGCGCATAAGCGCAACCGCATCAGCGCACGAAGCAAATCGCATCGAAATCGAAAGCAAATCGGGGGAGGTGCCGCTTTTTGGGTTTTTGCGGCATCAAGTTACACGCACCCGTTCATAATTCCCGCAACTCAGGACGCGCACGTGGCTGCGTACCTAAGTATTTCGGAAAAAAAAAAAAAATATTTAGCAGATTCCAGTTGTTTAATATTTGCTTTGCGGTCGCGATTTTTGCCCCTTCGAATGCTCTAAAATGCGGATCCCTCGTGAAACATTCAGTTCACTGATAAATGACAAGGATATTAAACTCATGCATTACTCATATGATGTTTGACATTTTCGACATTATCTTCGCACGTCGAAGACCGAAGCGATAACGCGTCGGTCTCCAAAATTTGGCCAACTTCGCAATCTGCAGCGATCACAGGCGAACATATGAAAAGTTCAAAATTTTGCATCAGACTCCGAAACTGCTTCGAGAATTTGATAAAAAAAAAAAAAAAGTACCCGAAGCCTTGCATTTTCGTATATTGTAAATATTCACGTCGCGAAATTATTTCGGGATTAAACCACATTCTCCGGATGGGTGCAACATTCAAGATCCCATTTTTGGTATTTCATTATAAAGGAGGCGGTTCGGCTCTTCTCAAGCCGTGCTCGTGACACGCCCAACAGGGGTAACACTCTTCGCGTTCGACGATGACGTCTGCCGCACCGGCGATTTTCAAGAAATTCCTGCCGTGAGATTTTCACACCTTTTTGCCCCGGCACGAAAGTGTAAAGTACAAAGAGAAGCGATTGGAATGTCGCACTCGAAAGTACAATTGCCACATTAGACGCTTTGCAGTTGTATGTCCCGCACAACGAAGCTGGGTCTGTTCGAGAGTCCGCTGACAATGATTTTCTTATTTTTCCCTTCCGCCCAAAATTTCGGACGAATGCGTTTTATTAGAGGTGTTAATAATATGACAGGCCTTGAACTGACGGATTTAAGGAAACCGGAATTTCTTAACCGAAAGTATCGCCCGAAGTGCATCTAGGCAGGGCCTCTAAACTTTAAGAGCGTCCTCCAATCCGTTCGACATTTTGAGTTTTTTCGGACGTTTTCTCCATAATTTGGCTGAACGTCCCCCGGAACCCGGCCAAAGCGCGTAAGGTTCACGCCCGGCAATCTCGGTTCCACGGTTGCCGGCCCTGGCGCGGGCGCTCGGGGGCGAAGAACTTCTCATTTCCTTCGGGGGGGAACAAAAAAAAAAAAAAAAAAAAGCTGAATACGCGCTCTTTGCACTTTGCTGAAAATCGATAAACCTAATTAACCCGAGAAAAAACTACAGAATTTGCGTGCACCACTCTTCGCGACGCAAGCTCGCTGAACGAGCTGTCGGGTCGCGGGTTAATCGCGATAAGTTTAAAAAAAAAAAAAAAAAAAAACTTCTGCTTTAGGTCTTCGGTTGGTAATTGTGTTTCATTTACACGGTCGCTGTTTGCAATCCGCGAACAACGTGCACCTCGTCTTCGGCGGGCAGTGCGAACCCCACTAATTTTTCGCTTTGAACCAGATCCGACGCAGTGGACGGAGGAAGACGTGAAGGCCTGGCTTCTGTGGACGGTTCGCCAGTTCTCCCTCCCGATGATCAACACCGACTGCTTTAACGTGGACGGAGCATCTCTGTGCCAGCTGACGGAGGACGACTTTCAGCAGAGAGCACCGCAGGTGAGTCCAGGAGGCAGCGGAGGCAAAGCGGGAGGAGCACGCATCGCGCAGGCAGTAAACTCTCTTACCTCATGTCCTTGTCTCGATCGGCAACGTGTAAACGTAGCAACATGGCCGCATTGGAATTTATGTGGCACACAACTTTCTCCACGACCTTTCTCCCAATACAAGGTCAATGCTTTGGTCTAGGTCTTCTTTCGTCTTATCTAAATCGCATTTAAATGTTTTCTTGCGTTCCTTTTAATAGTCAAAGCGACTGCAAACGTGCTCGATCTCGTTTACCGCATGCGAAACGTATTTGCTTATTTCGCTCACTTTGATCGTCGGTCGCCTCCTGTTTCGGAGCCGACTCCGACAGAGGCAAATGTCCAGCCTCCAAACTGCCGGAACCGCGATAAACGTTGTTTCTGTTTTTTAACATTCACAGAGTTGCAGCACACTCCATGCTCACTTGGAGGTGTGGAAAGCAGCGGCTAATTGTGGTGACTGCTCAACTTCAGCGAACGCGGATCTCGCCGGCACGCAATGGTCCCCAACGATGCATTCGAGCGGTTCCAGCACGGGCGGAGATCTCTCCGAAGGTGGGCCTTTTATTTTTTTTTTTTTATTTCTTTCTCGTAAAAAACGTATTAGTTTTGTGAGTGCCGTCGAAATTCCGGCGTTCTCCCATAAATATAAAAAGCACAGATTTAATGTCTTACCTCCTGAACCGCTTTAATCGTGCCAAACGTAAAAAGTCCGTCGAGATTATTGCACCTTTCGGAGAATTGGAAGATCCGGAGCAGCTTGAGATGCTCTACAGGTACGGATTGGCAGGTTCCGACAAAGGCGAAACAACAATAAAGGAAAAAAAAAAAAAATAAGGTTTACGATGTGACGTTACTTTACTTACCGACACCCAACTTTACCGGGGTAAACGAGTGCAAATTTTATGCACGACGTCCGCTGCCTCTTCATCTTATCCTCGGCTACATCTCTTTAAATTAGATCGACGGAGATTCGCAGGGGATTCTCTTTTCTTTCTGCTTGCAGAGGAGGACGAAGAGATGGAGTCGTTCTCCGCCGCTGCGGGTCAGAGCAAGCCCGGCGCTTCGGCTCAGAGCGCGGACGCTTCCACTTCGTCCGGAGGCAAGGCGAGAGGAAGCTCGGGATCTCACATACACCTCTGGCAGTTCCTTAAGGAGCTTCTTGCGTCGCCCCAGACCCACGGCAGTTGCATCAGGTGGCTGGATCGCCAAAAGGGAGTTTTCAAGATTGAGGACTCCGTGAGAGTTGCAAGGCTCTGGGGCAAAAGAAAAAACCGCCCCGCCATGAATTACGACAAGCTTTCCAGATCTATAAGGCAATATTACAAAAAAGGAATCATGAAGAAGACGGAGAGATCGCAGAGGCTCGTCTATCAGTTCTGCCATCCTTACTGCCTTTAAAAAAGAAAAGCGATTAAGTCAGTTAACCTAATTTTAACTATTGTTCTTGTAAATAAAAACATTTTTGCATTTATTGTGCAAAAAGGAAGTGTATGCCCTATCGGCAACTGTAAATATTTTAAGATAAATTATTTTGGAAGGTAATTTCCTAAATAATTTCGCCAAGATTTTATTTTTAAACGTAAAATAATTATATTAAAGTTAAGTTTTTACCGGAGCCAACTGAAAAAATTAGTATATAATTTCAAATTTCATTTTAGAGGACAAATAAATATAATTCTGATGCTCGGAATCAAATTCCTTGATGCTCGAAATTTTTTATTTGTCATAAAATTTATTATTAATTTTCTCCGTTGGTGATTCGGTGATTTTTATCCCATATATCCATGATATATTAAAAATGTAAGTTCTATGAACGCCTAAAATCTTTTTTTCTATCATTTTTACAATTAATATAGTTTTTCATAGAATTTTATTTCCAGTTTTATTTTTTTTTTTTGTTGCATATTTTTATATTTATAAATTAGCTTTTAGGTAAAAAGAATTGATTTAAAAATCACATTAACTCAAAAACTGATATTGGAAAGTGGTGCCTTATACATTTATAACTAAAAGAAATTAATTTTTTTAATTTAATAGCTCATTAGGGCATTTTCTCAATTAACTTCGGTCACTATAGACCATTAAATGAATATATGAAAATTGATGTGATTTATTTACTCAGAATGAACTGTGTTAACTGCGGTAACAATTTAATGTTGGCATTACTTTTTTGTATTCTATCAGACAGCATCAAAGACAATTTTTTTAAGTTAGATATTTTATTGAAATTTGCTTCTCTCGTTAAAAAATGGATTATACTACTATTGGAAAGATGCAAAATTAAATCAAATTGATTTGATGCAAGATTTTCATACTAGACTATTCGTTTTCTCATAATGAAATCTGATATTTTGTTTAAGTAATAATTTTAAAGTTAATATTTTTAAAGCATTTACAACTAAATATTTATTTTTAATGTATTTTTATAATAAATAACAAGTCTAAAACATGAAAATATCTATATTTTTTCTGTTCCGTCTTAAATTATCCGTTCATATTTTAAAATCGTAGTCGAATAAAAATTTTCTTTTTTAAAGGTTAATGAAATAAAGTAATTTAATATTTTTTTAACTTTTATAAATTCATTTTGCCTCACGTCGGAAATTAATTAGAGTTTCTAACCTTTATAAAATTTTTATTTTGAAATATCTTAATTTCATAAGTATTGAAAATCTCAACGGCAAGATTTATATCTCCTTGATAATTAATATTGTTTCTGTCAGTAATAATTTAGTTAATGTGAAAAGTTAAAAAAATTGAGAAAATTGCTATTCTTTGTTTGCAATATTAATCTCCAAGGTATCTCACGACTAGTTGAAAATAATTTGAATATTTTTTTTTTTGCTACATAATGATTATGAAAGTAAACTATTAATTTCAAAAATGCAAATTCATCTATATTTTGTCTTAATCTATTGCCAATATGTCAATACTGCCAGTATGTCATGAACAAAAAGTTATTATTTATATTTGCTGCAAGCGAATCCCTTTGTTAAATTTGTTTAATTTATTGTTTTCGATATTAAATATTTATTGAACCAATGAAATCAATGATTTCTTTCTTCAAAAGAATGTGCTCGAGAGACATCTGAATAAATATAGATTATGATATATAAAACAAATTTACAGTTATATTTTTACAATAAAACATCATCACAAATTTAAAGTCCTCGTTTATGTATCTAAAATATTTTTTACGTTTGAATAAAATGTTTTTATTTTTTACAAGCAATAAAAAATATAAGGCAGTTATATATATGTATAAAATAATAGAAAAGGAATATTTTATTTAAATTAATTTATATTTGAAAATAGAAATTCTAAAGATTTTACGTGTCGTACGAAGAGGTATATAATGGAATAGACTGACAAGAATTTTAAATTCTCAGTATGATTAAAGCTAAAACACAATCTAATAAAAGAAATGGGCCGCAAGGTGTACGCATTCCTCAAACTTTATATTTCCTCTTCGGCATCTGAACCGTTTATATCACATTACTAAATGTTTAAAGTTAGATGTCCCCTCTTCAAGATACAAAATTCCAAAATTAAATATAAATGTTTACGAAAATATCTAAAATGCAAATCCAAAATAATTCATTTTGCGAAAGTCAGAACATTATTCCCGATGACAATTTTCGTTAAGTGCCGAAAAAAATTTCCCGGCAAAAGCAGCTCTTCTTTTTTATTTCAACTTCGTACATAAATATATCAATTTGAAACGTCAAATAATCACTGTCGAATAACTTAATTAACACTGAGATGTTCACGTTGATCACGAACAGAAAAAGACATTAAACGTGTGATCATTTATAGTTATTATTCTCTAATTATTCCTTTTCGCCAGCGAATTAATGCAGAATTGTCATATAAATAACATTGTCACGGTCAAATTTATGCACTTGTTACTGCCGTTATTACTGCGTATTTCTGCCTCTTTTCTCAAATGAAACACTTATGTCGCAAATAATATTATAATATCAGTTTGCACATCAAAATTACTTATTTCAATTCGTGAAAATGTCTAATAAATTGCATTTGATGATTTTTTACTGCCACCGATGGATTTCTTCCCACTTTTTGAAAAATAAAATATTTAAAAAATAAAAATGTAAACTGAAATTTCTACGAAACGCCCCTTCCTGGAATCCGTATCAGAGCACTTATTTAAACTTCCCGGAAACTGCCTCACCCCTCCATGGGCAGAAACCTTTCCAGCAGTGAGAATTCGGATTGGTGAAATGCCAAGACACCTGTATAAAAGAAATTGCACGTGGTTGCTCTCGTGCGGCTGTTCAAAATTCCAGCTCGCAACACGTGTGACCCGATGCAAACGCACGTACCCCTAAAGTGCGCTGCAAGATTTTAATACGCAGTTTTATAGTTTGCCACCAGGGAATTAATTTGGACACCTCTTCGAACGCTGCACGTCTTATATACAACTGCCCCGGTGCTGATCGATCATTTTTGAAAAATTATTTATTTCATTTTCGCATAATTACGAAAAAAATACTCACCGTTAAAGGATAATCGCTTACGAGATATTACGCGTAAGCCAATATCGGAAAACTTCGGTAAATTTTCGTCCATTCTCAAGTAATTTTTTTAATAAGACAATCTATAATAAGTTCACATGGTTAATAACATTTTACAAAAATGATTAATGACCAAATGCTAAAGAATGTCCGATTTTCTCTGAGAATTTTTAACAGTGAAGGGATTAAGAATCGGTCCAAACTCTTACGTTTCATGTCATATCGGGTCACTCAGACGGTTCATACGTGCTTACTTATCCATTAAAATCTTTAAGTTGCAAATTAATTTTTTAATGTAATTTCGAATAAATTCCAATACTTTGATGAAACAACACCAAATTTTTGCCATCCACATTTACGGCTGTCGTGTAACTTTTGTTGTCGAGTCATCGAATTGGGAAGATCTATAAAAATCAATTTAAGATTCAGACCGGCTGAATCACTTGAATCATAGTTTTGATGTGACTAGCTAAGGAACAATCATATGATGTGATTTTTCTTCGTAGCCACTCAGAGAGAATCTCTCCGAAGAGAGAAGAATTCTATTTACGATAGTAGAAATGCATACATTAAGAAATTGTTACGTTGTCCAACTCCATCTAACTTCAAAACATTTCTTTTCGCAGATCTCCAAAGTAGGGAAAAACTAATTTTTGCGTTCTTTTTTGACTTTTTCGCACGTTTATTTTAAAAAGAATTATTACACAAACTGCAAAAAATAAATACTGGAGAGCGTTCATTCTTGACGCACTTTATTTGCTTGAGCGGCTTTAACTTCAATCTTTCGATAATTGCTTTTCCTTTGGGCATTCAGTTAAAAGGAACGCTTCCTCCTTTCTCTTACTCGCTGTCTGATTCCACGGCTGCGTCTCTCCCGATCCGAAAATCATGAACACCGAACTGCAGAAAAAGTACACGGCTGCGACAGTTACAAACACCGATCTCCATTCCAGCGCCACGTCCGGACTCGAGTCACCGTTTCTCGTAAAGTAAGCTGCCACCAAAGGGGAGATGACGCCGGGAATGATTGTCAGCGTTTTTATTATGCCCAAAATGGTGCCTGAAAGAAAGGATTTGCCGCATTTTCACATTCTCCCTTTGGGATGTCGCCCCCAAAATCATTCGATTTCCGCTTACCCGCATGATTCGGGCTAAGGTCGACTATGTTGGCCAAGCTTCCGGACGAACTGGCGCCTCCGACGGAGCAAGTCAAGGCCAGCAGCGCGACAGCGAAAGCCGTGTTAAAATATCCGAAGAAACCGAGAACTATTAAGAGGGCTCCCGGGATGTATTCACCTGAGGATGTAAATATTTTTTCCTTTTTTTTTTATCCACTTCTTCACATTTGAAACATCAAATGGAGGGAAATTTCCCGCCTTGCAGAAAGTTAGAAGTGTTATTCGAACCGAAAAATCACGAAGTAAAAGATACATGCAATACTCAGGCACTTCGCGTCAGATTTCAACTTATTTTATATTGCAATGGATTACAATTTTGGCGTTCTCACCTCCGAAGAAATTCCGTTAATTTACATGATCACTATTTTTGGAGCTGGACGGAAGCATAATTCTAGATGATCAACACAGTTTTACGACTTTAACGCACTCGGCGACTGTTAATAAACTGCGATTGCATGTATAAATGTAATTGCGCGTTTCGTATTTATGACAATGCGAATTGCTGATTACTCACAGAAAAGCACGGCTATTTTCCTGGCCGTAGTGACAGTCACAGTTTTATTTTCTATCATCCTGTCTGTAAACGATGAAAATATCAGACCGAAAAAGAACTTTCCAATTTCGGGAATGCCGGACAGTAACCCATTCTAAAATGAGGAAAATGATTTCTTTTTTCTTCAAATGCAACGACTCCATTTACGTTAAACGCTAAATCCTGTTTATACTTTTCACCGTTTTTATGTCCAAGCGATGAACCTGATGAAAATACTGCGGGATCTGCATGGAAAGAGTGATGGTACCCCACATCAATCCCTGAGACGCCACCATCACGGCCCAAACGGGTTTTGAATTTAAGATGTCTCTCCAGGGAGTTGTCACTTTTTTGTTCTGAAATTCAGGAAATTTTTTTTTTTTTTTAATTTTATTTTGGTCCACAACAAAAATTAAGGTTTCTAACTGCGTTCTGCACCTTGCTGTTGGTAACTAAATCGCCAATTGTGCTTTTCAGGTATTCATATTCCTCTTCGCTGATCCTCGGATGACACTGCGGAGAGTCGAACACAAGAATCCACCATGCAAAGCACCACAGCAGGGTGAGGGCTCCGATAACGTAAAATACGTATTTCCATCCGAAGTAGGCGATCAGGACGCCACTTAAAGGATACGTAATGGCCGTGCCCACAGCAGCACCTTTCGAATCAGAGACAGATTATATGCTTACTGCCCCGTGCAACGGATAAACGAGATCAGCATTAATTAATCTCACCGTGATAGGATGTCATAAATTTACTTCTTTCCGACTGAGGTATCCACCTCGCACTCATCCAGTGCATGACGGGCCAAGTGACACCCTGAACGGATATATGCGTAACGGATAAGAAAACGTATTAGTATATGGAAACGAAATCATCCCTTGCGTCGAAAGCGATTTAGTTTAAAGCTGTCTTACTCTGACGTACGAGTGCTAATCCTTGCAGGGCCCTGAAAACCGATGTTATGAGATAGTGCGCGTGACAGGCAATCGGGAGGAGCATGTTTAGGACCGCTGCTATTGTCACTCCTATGCCGAGAACCCTGCGGCCGCCAAACTTTTGGGCGAGCAGCCCTCCAGGTAATTCCGTGGCCCAGTAGCTCCAGTAGAAAGCTCCTAGCAGCAGTCCCGAAGAATTCTCATTCCAGTTTGACTTGTGCTGCAATCATTGAAAACAAGCCGCTCGATGACAAATGCGCGACGCAAAAATCCTACTCTTCGCCGTCGGTGGGACTTACCACTCCGATATCCGTCGCGTTTTCGTGCTGCTGCCCGTTAATCGCGACAAGAGCTATGTACAGGTTCACTCGTATCATTTGAGTGACCAGGAACATGAGGAAGGCCATTATGCAAAGGGTGAACCTAGCGGAAAGAAGGCACGACATGATCGAAAATTTTTTCAAAATTCAGCTTTAGAAATATCCGAACGCGAGCGCCGACAGAGTGCTGTCCCCCGCTGTTATTCCGACACCGACATCGTTCGAGGCGTCCCAATCGCTTTTTGTGAAATTTTCCACGGAAACCTACGCGCGGCGGCAAATCATTCATAAGCAATCGTCAAGCCACAGAAAAATACGACCGTATCACGAACCGCACTCTAACGTCTCGTTCCCTTTAAACGTTAAAATATAAATTAAGATTTATTTTTTCTTTTTCTTCTCGCTTCGAAACGATTTTACGTCTCCGTCTTCTGTCCCGCTGCACTCGACGATAACGACGACGACGACGCCGAAAGCTCGTCCTCAGCGGTGCAATTAAAGCTCGAAACAAGATAAGTGTACGATCTAAATAAAGAACTTTCTTACACTCGCAATTCGTATTAATTCCCATATTTTTGTCCCAGACGTTGGAACGTTTCGCGCCTCCAAATGAGTCCGGTCGCTCTGAGAGAGTTGGCAAGTGCGGGAAGCGTCACTTTTGGAGCGTCGGTAAAGGGAAAAAGAAAAGACGTGCTCAAAAATAACTCCGAAATGAGCGTGCAACTTGTGAAAAAAATAAAAATGCAGCTCTGCAGCCTTGCATTGTGACCGAATTTAAAAGACAACAGGAACTCGGGATGGTTTCCCCCGCGGGAATCAAAACGAAAGAGCTGCTGACAAGTTCAAAGCTTCGCAATGTTCGCACTTTTGGGTTGCATTTAACGAGTGCGTGCTCTTTCAGAGAGCCGGAAAACAAACAGAGGAAACTTAAGTATTCATGAAAATCTTATCAGTAATGTACTGAAAATTTTTATCAGTTCTGTGTGAAGGCCAATTTTACTTTATCAAAGCTTCCAGGGAGCTTTTACTGTAAGTCTTAGCGTCTGCGCGATCACATCCAAGCCGTGGGCATAACATGGCGCACACAATCCCTGTCGGCAAGGGAATTTTCCAATTTTTCCACTGAACTTTATGATGCATGGCGTTCACTTGTAAAACCGTTTCCTTCGATTTCCTGAATCGTATTCCTTGTTGCCTGAAAAAAAAAAAATATATATATATATATATTTGAACTTCCTGATTTTGCTGTTGCATGGCTTTTGGGTTTCAACCAAATCCGAAAGATGATTTGTGCTTTTTCGAAATTTCCGCAACTTCAGAGGCTTTTCCCTTTTAAAGATTTAAACTTCGTCGGAGATGAATTTAAATTTTGGGCTATTTTGACTCAAAACCGAACTTTAAAATTGTGAAACTGCGGTTCTTTCGACGAGCAAGACATTCGCCATGACGCTGTTGCTTTCAACGCAAGACGTTTTTTCGTGACTTGCCCCATACGAAAAATATCGGTAAACCTTTCGGTCCCGTGTGTTAACTTGTGCGATTACCAACCGAACGTAAAAAAGCAATCTCGAATTTAAAATTAAATATTTCGGTTTTGTGTGCGTTTAAAATCACCCGGCACAAAAAGCATCAATGCCATTTTCTTAATTTAACATTTTTACGTTCATATTATATCAGCAGGATGTTTGCCTTTGTGTTACTTAACAAGATATCTTCAATGTCGCTTCATTTGCGTACGTATAGAAAGGCTTATTCAGTGATTCTTTCATTTATACCAATTTATTAACGGAAGTCCTCTTCTTTACTTTCTACATCTTAGTTTCTTAAATGATCCTAAAAATTAATACTTAGCCGATGGTCTATAAAATAATGCAAATTAAACATAAATTTCATCCGGCTTACACAAACGACTAGAATCAGTATTTATTCAGTATACATTACCACAAGTACATACAGCAGCACAAGCACGTCGCGTCGCGCTTCTCTTAAGGGCATTTGAAGTTTTTTCAAGTATTCAGTGAAAATGAAAGACGACAGAAAAACGTGCATTTTTAAGAACCGAAACACGGGCAAACGCGCTCCGGAATCTTTTGAATCCGGAATATCTTAAACCCAAAAAGAGTCAAAGTATTGGAACTTCCTCATTTTAATGATTTACCCAGAAAGTAAAACCTGAGTTACAACAACAACGACAGCCAAGGATTGTTAACTTTGAGACTAAACAGAAAGATGGAATACAACTTGGCTTTTCGGGCTGTCCAAGTAAGCAGCTTTTCCGATAGAATTTTCGGAACCAAACCAGAGATCAGTAAAGATTCCTCGGCTTTTAAAATGGGAGTGAACGAATGACGCAGAGTGAACATACAGAAAGGTACGGCAAAGATTACTCGAATCCCGATTTGCTTTCTTTAACCGCAGCGCTCCCATCTGGAGTAGATGTCCGTACCTTAAAACGAACATTTTCCGACTTCCCGAATAAAATATTATTCATCTTTCTCACCTCTAACAAATATCGATTCTTCGCACGATAACAAAATGAGTGAACAATGGTGATTGGGAGTACTAAACAAAATAAATGAAATCACATTACTTTTATAACAGTTTTTTTTTTATTATCAAATCGGCTCAGAAAAATTTTTTTGAATTTCCAAATTTGCACACTTTGGTTAAAACACTTTTAATCGAATCCGAGAGAGGGAAAATTTGAATTTTCGCGAACGAACCTGAAAAAACTTCGCTTAAGCCCAAAAGAAACCTTGCTCTCCCGGCGACAAAAGGTGATTTATCCCAGTGAGGAAAGGCACAGGTTTTATCCACAAAAATTCCGCAATCTTTTTTATTTTTTTTCCTCCCGGCTTGTTTCCGTGCAATGATGAATTTAGAATTTTAGAAAATAAGTTGCTCGATTTACGATTATTTCGAGAGATTTTGTTTTTCTTTTTTTTTTTTTTTTTGTTTTTTAAACTAAATACAGATAAAAGAGATGATCTTTTACACGCCTTTTGCATTTGCGTGTGGTAAAGCATAACCTAAGATCGTCAAATGGAGTGCCAACTGCATATGCGCAATGTGCTTTTTCCGTCGCACTTAGCAGCAATGAGATTGCTGGGATACAACTTTTAGGCGCTAATTTTTTATCTGAAATTGCAAGAGAAAATTCCGGACGCGGCAACCGTTAAAATTGCCGGCATTTTAGAATTTGTACCTGATTTCGCGAGGGGTTTTAAGTTTTTACGAGAAGGAGGAACAGCCAAGAGGATTATCTTAACGTAAGCGAAACAGGGACCGAAAGATTCGGTCTCACCGGGAGCAACGAAAAAGGTTTGGAAAGGTACTGATGGTGAATGTCCGCGTTCTTCAATCAGACGATGACTTTGACTAACCATTTAATTATTTTGTATAAAACTGCACTCAGCTGGCTGCACCGGCTGCTGCTGACGAAGGCTGGTAACCGTAATAATATCCGTAATAGGGTTCGTAGTAACCGTTGTCGGAGGAGGCAGCGGCGGAAGCTGACCTGGAAGCAGCTCCGACTGGAAGAGTGATTGTTTCACGGGATGAGAAATTTTTAAAAAATTGCAAATCTCATTTCTTCCGCATTTATCACTTTTTATCGCCACTCCTTACCGGCGGCCGAGTTTTGTAGCTGCGAAACTGGCAACAGGGATCCTAGGAATAAATCTGCTCCTGAGGCTGCGGCAGATGCTGAATTTTTGGTCACTGCAAAAAGTTGAAAAACAAATTTAAAAATCACGCAGAAGAAAATGTAAGCAAAACGAAGGAAACACGAAAAGCGTACCAGAAGTGACGGCTTCACCTAAACCTCCCGAGGACGCAGAAGCTGTAAAAAGAAGATTGGTGTATCGAGTAATTGTCGTCTTACGGGGAATTTAACAAGATTCACGCGTAAAATTGCTTGTTTAAGTTTTTGGGTACCTGCTGCTGCTCCGGATAGTGTCGAATGTAATGGTGCTGACGGCGGTGGTGGTGGTGGCGGTGGCGGTGGAGGTGAAGGCGATGGTGGCGAAGGCGATGGTGGCGATGGCGATGGTGATGGCGGCGACGGAGGAGGGTCAGAAGCAGGGGTTCCTGCAGCCCCGGATTTCGCAGCTGAAAATAATGAGACAAATCAGTACAGCTTGACTGAAAGCAAGTTTCAGAATCGAACGAGAACAGTCGACAGGAAAACCGATCAAAAGAACCGGAAGCACTGTTACCATACGGCTGACCACCAGATGCAGCTCCTACCGAAGAAGAACGGCTTGCACCGGCAGCTGCTGCTCGGGATGCGCTTGCTGCTGCAGCTCGGCTCGCTGCTAACATACAAGACGATGAAAATTAGGGAATTCACTTTTTCCCTTAGATGTTACGGGTTGACGTGCCAGGAATGAAATTACATTTATACTTACCGGCACCAGCTGCTGCGGATCGTGCAGCTGCAGAACCTGCAGCACCAAATCCAGAGGAAGCAGCTCCAGAAGCGGATCGTCCAGCAGCTGCGGCAGCGGCTGCCGATCGGCCAGCTTTCAAAAATAAATATTCAGGAATATCAATATTTCGGAGTTGCTTACTCCCTCATACGTATCAACAGATTTCAGCTTACCGGCACCAGCAGCGCTGGAACCTCCAAAACCGTCGCTAGCCGCCCCCGTTGCTGCGGATCTGCCGGCCGCGCCCGCAGCCGAACCGCCATACCCACCGGCAGCACTTGCAGCCGAACCGCCGTAGCCACTGGCGGCACCAGCGGCCGATCGACTTGCTGCGGCGCTCGCTGCGGAACCAAGACCGGCAGCGGAGCCTGCTGCGGAACGGCCTAACGAAACATAAATAAAAATCTGTACATGCTTTACCGTGACGCAGCTACAGGGTCGCCTTCGTTCAGATGTACGCCATAATATTTCAGTTAGTTAAAAAAAGAATTTTCGCCGGGATGAAACTCAGCTTTTGGCCATGTCAAAAGTGACGGCAACGGTCTCCTTCTTTCAGGAATCCAAAATGTCACCTACATCTTAAATTTTGATCTAGGCCTCGAATGAAAATTGGTTAAGCAAAAAAATAATCACAGCGCAAAATGAATTCACAATTTGGAATAATTCGCCGTTTTCCTGTCACGTACCTGCGGCTGCGGCTGCCGCGGCACTTCTTCTGAAATTCCTGCTGCAGTGGTTGTTACAATAAGTAGTCCATGTGTCCTCTGCTCTGTTCAGGTCGTAGTTGTCCAAAAGTAAAGATGATTTCTCTTCCTCATTAATGTACGGCGATATTTCATCTCCGAGGGTCCTGAAAAAGGAGCCTCATTAAGGCATTTCCCTCTCGCATAAAACCAATTTAATTTGTTACAGACCCCACGACATTATTCACACGTCCGTGCACGATACATATTCACAATCTTTTTATTTTTCCACAGCAAAACCTCACGTACCAGAGCAGTTCATAGGGCGTGTTTCCAGACTCTTCGAAATACTGGCAGAAAGAGCATTTTTTTGAAATCGGTTTCTGAAAATAACAAATTGTATAACCTCAAGCTACGTAAAACGTTAAATTCTCTCTCTTGAACCTGAACCTTTTTCTCTTTTGAAAACTCCCATAAAAAAAAAAAAAAAAAAAAAAAAAAATTCAAACCTCCGCAAACTTTTAATTTGCCACTTTTGCCTTTTATCGTGCCATGACAGGTTTTCGAAATATTGAAAACAAAGAAAAAATTTTCCCCTTTCCCGAATCTCACTTTCCGTATCAGTCCGCGTTTTCCTTTTCAGATGACGAACCGAATGGTTTCGGAAAACCTTTCCCGCAGCAAAAGACGGATAAAAAAAAAAAAGAAAAATTTTTACTTAGACTTACTTTGGCGTCGACAAAGCCAGTCGCCAGAACCGCCAGCAGGATAAGCCCGCACTTCAGCATAATAAGCCGGTTCAGTTTTTGTTTTCTCCGGAAATTTTCACCAGAAGTGCAAACCGAAAGCTACCAATTGAAAATTTTAAGAATCTGCCTGTTTTATAGGTACCAAAAACTAATTAATACAGTCATTGATAACGGATTGCGATTTACGTTAATAGTCTATTTCAAATTTTAATTGAAACCGTAATAAAAAAAAATCACTCTAATTTTTTGTTATTAACAGACGAATTTTTTTTTTTCAGGCAACGTGCTCGAAAACCTAATTTTAAAGGCACCCTCAGGTTCGATTCTCTTGCGCCTTCGTTCGTTCTTCGTCCGATGCCTTGCATCGCATTTTGTACGGTTTCAGTCGATGCGCGGTATGGAAAATGCAAAAAGATGTTACAAATAAGAATTATTTCGAAACAACAAACGTGAATCAGCATGGTGTCCGTCGTCCAAAATCGAAGCACACAAACGGATGAGTAGTTTTGCAAGACCACATAAAAACATCGTTGCGTCGCTGTACAAGATCACGATGTGCAGTTGCGACGTGAGCGGTGAACAGTCTTATGCCCGTTCCGCCGTTCGGTTTTTGAAGATGGGCAACAAACCGGTGAAGAGTGGCGCACAACCTTTTGCAAAATGCAAAACGCCTCGGATCCATTGCTCGAGATCTATCACGGAGGACGATCCGAAAAACCAGGTTTCAATGTTGGGGAGAATAATGCCGGAACTGTATTCGCCATCGTAAGCAAACACTGCCACGAGCTTTATATTTCCAAAACCGAAACCCGCAGCAGAAAGCTAGGGCTTTGCCCAGGCAAATGCATTACGTGCTTATTTCGGCTGCAGGTATGAGCCGTGGAAATTGTCCGTTCTCGAAGTTAAATTGATATTTTGGCCGGGTCCATAATGCGCAATGCGGATTTTCATTTACACGCTCTATTTGGGGAAGGTTTCTCCTAAATCAGAGAGCTTTAAGATGAATTTTTCCGCAGGTTGGGACCGCGGATTTGCTCGATAGTTGCCCGCTCATTTCGCAGCATCAAAATGGATCCCCCGCCAGTGTGCATCAAATAAGTTCAGGAGACAAGCCGAAAATCGGCCTGGTCGTCGTCGCTGATCACGTCGCAAGGTCTGACGGAAAGTGCACGCGATGCACCAGTTTATTCTTGGTCACGATGAAAAACGGGAAAACATCAACTTCGGGGCTTAATTCGGAATGAACAAGGCGAAAAAATTTGAGTCAGCGATCGAAAGCGATGCTCAATACGCTGTTTTAACCTGCGTTCGCGCGCACAAAGACGTCACTTTGACACAATGCTATTGGGTCCCGTGGCACTGTGCTGTGAGGACTTCTTCGGATCCGACCTAAATAACAGACAAAAGGTGCAAAAATATTTTTCTCATTTATTTTCTGAATTAATATTGCCAATATTTAAAATAAAGAAACGAAACGATTCACAACGTATTTGATTTAGCCCATTAAATTAGAATGTTTAAGAACGATCAAATACAATAAAACGCGCGATAATGGCTTGAACGAAAAAGCTGCAGCATTTCAGCATAATAATAAAAAAACTGAACAGTCACGAAAAAAAATAAAAATTTGAATGTTTTAATCTGTTACTGGTGAGGAAATTGAGGTAAAATATAATTTTTAAATTACCATGTTCCATATAAATTGTCAACTATTCAATGAACCACACATATTTCTGTCATGGGATGTCTACAACGAATTTAAAATAAATTTGTTTTTAATTGTATGAGTTTAAGCAATGTTAATTTTCACATTTAAAAAAAAAAAAAGTTAAATTACAATCTACGAAAAATGCGTGCTGTACAACATATCATATGCTTATCTTATAATATATAATACAATGAGGTAGCAATGAAAACAAGTATTAAAAATTGTATAAAAAAAAAAAATTTTCGAAGTTTTGGGCCTCCAGTAAAGTTCCTAAACAATACATACGATGAGAAATTTTATGAAATTTTTTTCCTTTCGCAATATTTAAAAAAATTTTAAATTTTGATTGCTGGTGAGGTACTGTCAGTGAAAATGCGTCAAATGCAGAGCTGTTCAAACTGTAACGCAGTCGCCGATGGACCTAGCAGAGTGTCAATATATTCCCCAGTGATTTTTGATCATGTCGGATCCTTTTTCGGCGATCATGATGGTGGGAGCGTTCGTGTTGCCCCTGACTATCACGGGCATTATGCTGGCATCGATCACTCTCAAATTCTTCACCCCGTGAACTTTCAATTCAGAATCAACCACCGCCTCCGGATCCAGTTCCGATCCCATTTTGCACGTCCCAACGGGATGATAGATTGTCGTGGTGTAGTGGGACACAACGCAGTTCCAGTACTCTGGAGATTCCAGATTGTATACCTTGCAAGCGGGCAAAGGTATCCGGACTAGTTTAGCTCCGACGTGTCTCATCGGACTCGTATCCAACAGTCGAAGAGCGATTTGAATTGCTTCCACGACAATATCTAAATCAGGACGCCGAGTGAAGTAATTGGCATGGATCTCGGGAGCACCCCAGATCGGATCCGTCCGATTTAGCTCTATGTACCTAAAAAATTGTTAAAATTTGCATATGTTATATATATATATTTAATTGTGTAATAATTTCGATGCGATTTATGCGATCACACCGCTTACCCCCTGCTCTGCGGATTAAGGAGTATGGGTCTTATGTGAATGCCGTCATAATAGGACAGTGGAGCAAAGTTATAAAGCGCCGCACGAGATGGATCGCTGTAATAATCCCGAAGAACGACACCTTCCAGGGCATATTGTATGTCAGGATATCTGGAATGAATTAAGATTCGTGTAAATGGGGAAAAAAAATGAGATTTTTGTTGGAGACCTCAGTTATCATTCCCTTTATTATTCATTCAGAAATTTAGTTTTTCAATCAACACGACTATCTGTCGGTAACATTCGAATTTCTTACTCTGGCACGAACTCATATGAACTCTGTGCGAAGACGCCGCAGGAGAGGGTGCCCGTCGCACTCAACGGTCCTTCCCTGGATTTCAGGTAAGTGTACAAGTCGTCGATTTGATCTTCGATTTGTTCGTTCTTAGACGTTGCGTTGGGATGAAGCGCAAATATGAGGCCGTCGGTGGTGACGTGATCCTGAAGATTCCGTCCAACCTTCAAGTGAATCGTTTTGCATGACTGTCCGGAATAGATTTACTATCGAAAACGCATTTTGCACAGCGACTAATGTCTACCTTCAGATCGGCTATGGTTTCGATACCGAACTTCGACAAGTGACTCTTCGGCCCAACGCCGGACAGCATGAGCACCTTAGGTGAATTGATAGCTCCTGCTGACAAAATGACCTCTTTGCGAGCCACGGCGATCTTAACAACGTCGTTTTCCAAATATTCCACCCCGAAGGCTTCCTTGTTTGAATTTATGAGCACCCTCAGGACGTGGGCCTCAGTTTTGATAGCAAGATTTTTCCTTTTGTACCTGATCGGCCTTAAAAAAGCCGCGTTCGCGCTCATCCTCGCGCCTCTGAACTGAGTCATTTGAAGTCTCATCACCCCCATCTGCATGTCGTCCGCATTTACATCCACCTCTTTCATGCCTGGCAAAAATTGTTTGTTACAGAGAAAATCTAAGAATGAAAAGGGACCAATTTTTTTTTTCCAGGTTTTCCCACCTAACTCCTTCCAGGCGTCTATCAGGACCTGGACGTTCGCATCGACGTATGGAAATCTGCTTACGAATTGATACCCATTCAGACCATGATATTCGGGATTAAAATGGACGATTTCCGGATCCGTATTTCTCTCGGATTTTCTGAAGTAGGGCAGCACATATTCGTAGCTCCAATTAGGATTTCCCATAAGCTCCCAGTTGTCGTAATCCCGAGGGTTGCCTCGAACGTACATTAGGTAGTTAATAGTGCTCGATCCACCTATATTGTATACATTAATTCTGATTATTAACCTGATTCGTGCAATTTAAACATTATCTTTAAATCTTAACGAATTTCAATACGCTAATAAAATGATTTTACCCATTACTTTTCCTCTGCCCCAGTAACACTGCTGATTCTCTCTTGCCAAACATGCGAATTTTTCCGGTTGAGTCATGTAGTTCCAGTCTATGTTGCTCCTCTGTAGAATCGGTGCAAATGCAGGTACCTCCGCCATCTTCGGTTCTTCTATTCCGGCTTCAAGTAACAATACCTGTACTGAAAAAATTATCAGCCAACCGAAGAAGAAAAAGAACGGAATTCGTCATCGATGGACCCGCAGTCCATCCGGCTCACTATACTCCACTCACAGCTCCAGTAAAGTGCTGACGCCTTTTCACAGTTTACCATTAAATCAAGCAACGCTCTATATTTTTGCCATAATCGAGAATAGTGAATCAAGCATACCCTCCAGTTCCTGATTTCACTAAGTCTGTTTGCGACCACGCATCCCGCCGAACCTGCTCCGACAATGATAAAGTCGTATTCGTCGTTCTCGAATCGTTCTTCGTATATTTTTCTGCCGTAATAACCGGGGATCGTCCCCGGATTTCGAAAATGTTCCCCCCTGCTGGTCCACGTGCCGTGAAACACACTGTAGTCATTGCTGTATTCGGAGAAAAGGCCGTGCACGCTCAAGTTCTGAAGAAAAAAAAATGAAATAATTGTCGCACCCAACTTGCACGAAGGTACACGAAGGCTTTTTGCTGTTGCACTAGTCACCTTGGAATCAGCGGACTGCCTCAAAATCCGAGTTATCATTGCGAAGAACATAAGGGAAGCCGGAGCACACACAGTGAAGGCTTCGTTTTCCTGACACAAATGTGCCACGTCTCGAGGGATCCAAGACATCTTCGGGTGAAACTTTTTATCAATTAAAACTTATATTTGTATCATTTTATCTGCAAAAGATTATAATTTTAGATCCTAGCGAAAAATACTTCCTCGCATCTGAGTCCGCACCTTAGGAGGAGAGAATAATTTTATCATGAAATAAATGAATAAATCATACTTAAATGCTAAAAATGAATTTTTATTTCACTTGTATGGTTATTCCGTAAAGGTTATTCAACAGGTTTGAATCAAGGATATGTGAAAAAAATTAAAATCCAGACAAAGACTGTTATCCAATTGCATTTTAACTTTCACAAATTCAGGTCTCGAGGGAATTTACTGACTCAATTAGTGGTTAAAAATTCTGTCTGACGCTGTAAGAAAAGATCTCCAATAAATTATTAAATAATAAGCCGATCTGGTTTAAATAACCGAAAAAAAAAAGGCGTAGCGGGATATAATATTTGTGGTAGTATATCTATGGGCAAACAATAACGACCATGAATACTGGATAATAACCAAGCCTTTTGATCATTTAGCTGTTAGGTAATAAGTTTCTATACCGTTTTTTCCCGTTTAAGCCGCCCCATGCACTTTCATTTCCGAAGTCTGCACGGGGGATGATGTCGCCAAATGTATATTCATAATTTACCACCGTCTAAAATATTCAGATAAAATAATTTTCTCCGCAAGTTAATTTCATTAAAATGCGCCAGCCATGAATATTTTACCATAACTGCATTGCTGTAAAAATAATCCGTACATAGCTTTATTTGCACGTAAAAGTCGTCATTGCCATTTTTCCTTTAAGAAAGTGATCAAGATTTAACTAGGTTAACACTGAAATTATGTATAAAACAAAAAAATAAAAAAACACACACACCCACAACACATATGCAAATATATATATATATATATGTTACAATATTATTCTATTTGATTGCGTATAAAAAATTAAAATTTTCATGGTCAAAACTCAATTTACCATTGATATACTTATGTTAAGTGATGAAAATGTTAATTTTTATAAATATTTAATTCGATCGACTGCAGCCCTACGTTACAGGGCAAATATTTTTCCTAAATCACCGTGCTTTTGCCCGCGCATGAAATTACCACTTTCTGCCGGCAGATAAATTACCTGTCGGATTTAACGCCGATCGACCGGTTTTTAAGGTACGGAAAATGCCATTTGAGACGCGAGAGCTTTGTTTTCGCGGGATAGGTGAAATTCGGTTGCATAATAAATCGCTCGTTTGCAATTTCAAATTGACGATTTCATTTAATTGAATAAATTAATAAACCGTCGAGCCGTGGATTTGGTCTCGGTTTCGCGATTCAAAGTTTTCACAGTTCAGCAGGAACCCGTGGAATATTTCGGGGGGGGGAAACGGACAAATAATGCGGGACGCCCAACAAACCTGAAAATATTCATTCTCGCGTCCATTTTGCTGTCGGAAGCATCGTACGCGATGCTTCCTTTTGAAGTCTCTCCGCAACTTTTAAAATGAGAATTGATCCAAATACAATTCGATATGTGCCAAATTCACATGGATCGCATTTCCTCTCAGATACATGTAAGAATTACGAGTTTTAACGTGCATAACGATGCCACCGGAGCGTCATCGATTTACAAAATTTTATATCATAAAAAAAAAAAATGTGGTACAATAAAAAGATACTTGATGCACTTACCATTCGGTATTACGTTTTGTGAGAAAAAAAAAAAAAAAAACAAATTTTTGATGCTTGATCTTTGTCACTAAAATAATAATAGCTTATCGTGCACCTTGTTAAAAGAAAAAAATTAATTTACCGGAAATATTTAAGTTAAAATTTTTTTGTGAAACGATAACAGTTTGGAATAGTGACAAAGCATATAACTATGAAACCATATGTTAATTTAAAATATTTTCGGATGAGATTCCGCTATAAATTAACCACATGAATATAAAAATTTCGGATATTTCAACTACTGACTGCGGGGTGATACAATAAATACTGATTTAGAATAAAGCAGAAAAATATATTTCTCCTACTTGCGTATTAAACCGATTTCCGGTTCCCCTACCCTATAAACTGTACACTTAAACAGATAGATTTTGACGAACATTCCTCATAGGAATATTCTCAAAAAATTGGGAAAAATTTATAGGATATTGTAAAAAAAAAAAAGCAATTAAGTAATTTTATTGTAATAAGTTATATTTCAAAAAACAAAAATAATTAGTCAGTTTTCAGCATGCGGTTTGATTTGGCTCATTTTTTTTTTTTTTCAACAACTGAAATATCAATACATCACATAAGGAATCTTTCGGTTTACATCTAATTTCGTTACTGGTTCACGTCGCTTGAATCATTCCTCCAATTCTTTTTCTTCGTGATGTTAACCTGATGGAAATCCATCACTCGGAATTCGGTAACTAAGCAAATGATGAATGCTTCTCTGCCTTTTCTTTTACTGCTGAGGATGAGATCTTGTAGACGATTTTCTTGCAGTTCCCTTTCAATGTCTCCAAGATGCTTTTATGGTCCCTTTCATTTTGAGATCGCTTACACTTCGCGCTTTCTGACGGGATGACCGATCGTACCTACTCCAACTCCTCTTCGACTCTTAATATCCTGAACAATCACATGACATGCTCGATAACTTCTTCCATTTCAGTTTGTTCCGAGCACCTGAAAGGTACGAGAGTCTTAACCCCCCCCATCAGTTTTTATCATTCTTAACGTGATATCCGTGGCTTTTTATTCCCGTGCACGAGAGAACGCTACCTTTTATCATTCGCGATCGTCAAATAATCGAATCCGAAATTTTATTTCGGAGGAAGAGAAAAAAACAAATAAGTAAATTTTTCGGTAAATAAATAAAAAACGAAACGAAAAAAAATGAAGATAAAAATTTTCTTGATGTGACTAAATACCCGGTATCTTATTTAAGTTTCTTAAATCAACAATTTCATGCTAAATTTAGGCACCTTCACATTTTGAATATGAAATTTTTGAAAACTGACCTGGTTAAAATTGGTCAATTTGCATAGCATTCCTCTTTGAAATATCTGCATGTGATTTCTGTCTGCCGTCCCAGAGCTTAAATATCCTCCTTCGAACATACATAACTTATGAATAACGCAAAAAAAACACCTAATTTAAAAATAAATAATTGCATTCGGCAAAATGCCTTTTTGTACAATTAAAATGTGAAAATGAATTTCATAACATTGGATTATGTATAATCATGTATGAGTTGTGGATAACCAGAATACGTTATTCACAAAAAATATTTTGCACTATATAAATCGGGCTTGTCACAACTCATAATAAAAGAATTTTTGAAGCCGAAGACTTCAAGAAGTTGGTATTTTACAATGCGTGATAAACACGTTTACTTCTTTTGTTATATAACTAAGAATATTTCAGCACTGATATAAAAGAATGTTAATATATATTTTTGCACTGATCGTTCGACAAAGTAATAGTTTATGCAAGAACGATTTAAATTATAGTTTAAACTCCGGCCGAATTTTAATTACCTTTAAAACTAAATGTAATTGCTAGACAATAGCATTCAAAGGAGAACATATTGCTGTACCAAAGTTGTTGATTTTAGATTCTCAATTTAGTTTTGATTCGGGAAACTAATTTCAAGACTCGTCATCACGCATTTTACATAACTTAAAACTTTAGATATTTCCACAAGATGAAATTTTAATTCATGGTGTGTGAGTCTTCAAATATTGGCATGCCGGTGTCAGTGGCAAATATTCTCTGATTCAGATAATTCCTAGGCATTTTTATGTAACGAAAAATTTTAAAAACCAAATGGAATCCGAATATTACTTTTGTAATTAGACGATCTACTTGCTCGTCAATAAAACGACAATGAATCATCATCGCCATCGCCATCATTCATGCGCAATCGCATTACCTAATGCTCAACTGTATTTCCACAGATTTCATTTAAAAATTTTGAATTCATCCGCAGTTTCCTGTGGTGGATTATCCGAAAAATCGACCGGACTGTTTTTTTTTTTTTTTTCCGTTTCGCCAATCGCTGTCAGATGAAACAAACCGTTAAGGTACGCATGAGCGAGCGCATAACCCGCAAACGTCGAACTTTTTCGAAGAGCAAACGTCCAAAATGCTTTTGCAACGTTCGATGACGACAGAAAGAGAGGAAATGTGAAAATTCTTTCCACCGACAAACGGAAGGTGGCAATTCCAATTTGGTTGCAGATAAAATTAGCTGAATCAGTTACAAAAACCCATAAGCCGTAAACTGCCATTAATATAACATGCAGCTAAGCACGGAATTAAAAGATGTTCGTCTTCACCGACAATTCTCTCGGGGCCATCTGAATAAACTTATTTTTGTACGGCTAATTCATTATTTGAATTTGTCCGCTGAAGAACGACTTTCAGTCCTTGGATTCAAATCAGGTAAATTTCGTTATGTACGTCTACAAAAACTTATTGCATCTACGTTTGCACCAACATTTATCAACCTCTTTTATAAACCTGAAAAAATGAAAGTCTCCTTAGAGACGCAGACAACAACGAATGTTACTTTTTCAAGTTACTTTGTGCTTACCGTAAGAAAAACTGCTTCAATTTTCATTAAAGTTTCATTTTTTTTCCATGACCGGTGAAATAAAAAATTTTTTCTCTTCAAACCATTTGATCATTTTCATTTAACGACCTGATATTTTGAACGAAAATTGAATTACATGATTGGAAATAAAATAAAAATTCATTAATTATTCTTATTTTTCATGTTTTCTGTTAGATTTTAATGATTCATTTCATAAATGTTGAGAGGTACCGGTGAATCAAAACTATGTCAGACATTTACGTTAGAATTACCTTCCAAAATATAATCCTGTTTCAAGATGGTTAAAATAATTTTTTTTTTTTAATTTCTCATTTTATATTTAAAAACGAATATAAAAGCATGAAATATTTTTTAAGATTCTAACCAGGTAGAGAGGTCATCAGTATTTTACATTGAAGCCTGCCTGATAAATTCCGAAATTGGATTCGGTCAGATTTAATGCGAAAATAAATTAACCTGTACCAGATGCCATTTTTCGATTACTTTAAAATATTTAAATTCGTATAACGGGTTCTCGTTAATCATTTTAGGTTTAGGATGTCGGAAAATTCACATTTTACTGGGTTCGATATGAATTCGTTCAAATTTCAAAAGAGCAAACTCTTGAAATAAAATTAGCCACCGCAGCAAGCCTCACAACTTGATTTTCAACAATATTCAATGTATAAGACTTAAGAGCTATTTCATCGACTCTACGTTGCACAAGAAAATTAAATTAAAACCGCTATGCTAATACAACTATCCAAGGCAAACAAATATAACTAAGTTTGAATTTCGTTTCGTCAACAATTAATTATATTAAAATTTCATAAGGAAAAGCAATATTAAAGCCTGAAATTTACTAAGAAATCACTGAAAACTAGATATTATTTCTTTTCTTATTATTCAGATTTTTAAGATTTATCATTCTCATTTATAAAAAAAAAAAAAAAAAAAAAATCCATTTTCAAATTCTGAAACACAATATCGTTCACTGAACAGTAAAGCCACATGTTGTACATTTAAGACTTGTAAACCTTGGGATAGTCCCCACAATTTTCATATGTTCGGCAAAGTGAATATTTAGAATAAATGTGAATAATAAGACTAATGTGAGAAGAAAATATCTTGAACTTTAGTAACAATTGCCAATTCAGTGATACAAGTTAATGACTTCGAAATGAAAAAGCTGAGATGATAATCTTTATCCAAAAGGCAGTGTTTTTTTTTTTTTTTTTTTTTTATTAAATGTCCTTAGAATGAATTTCTTTAGAATTATTCGGCAACTTTTAAATGTGAGAAAAAGTAAATAGTCACTAATATAGTTGCGATTAAACAAAATTCTTCCTATCAGTTTTCATCCTCTCGAAATATACAAAACAACCACCTAAGAAAATAAATCATCCTTCCAAAGCTGATAGAAAATTTGGAAATTGAAAATTTAGACAGATTCACAAGTTCGTGCAATATTAAACTTCGAGAGCAAACTAATTACGCTCAGATTTCACGTTTTGAGAATTTTCCACGTTTAGCAAATCATCAATTCACCTAAATTAAACACGAAGTTAACTTGTGGAAATTCTTACACTGAGGTTAGGGGCAAAAGATAATTATTACTCTCATCACTGATTCGTATCTCATTCGTACAATTAAAAAAAAAACTTAATCAATATTACCTAAAATCCAGTCCTTGAAATTGTGCTTGATCCGTGTTTTATAAACGTTTACACAAACTCTCCTAAAGGTTCTAAACAAAAATTTACCCAATAGATAAAATCCGAAGGGTTTACAAAAACACTGGAAAAAAAAATTATTTACTTACATTTCAGTTTCTAAGTAAAAAGTCTGGAAAAGGATATTGGCATATGTACTCGAAAATGTAGGCAACGCATATGACTTGCAAGGGTTGATACTTCGTTATATTAAAAGAAAAATCAGCTTAAATAGCTTAAAATAAGCTTATATTCAGATCCAAAAATAGATGTTAATTAGAAAAATTTTTTTTTCTTCCCAGATTATTCTGCACTTACGGTGGAAGATGCATTATGCATGTTTTTTTCGGCACAAAATTATACATCAGTTTCTGAACAATTAATCGCAATAATAAGAATCTCAATTATGATGTATCCATTCGATTCTTTAAGAGAGCGAGTTAAGAGAGCCGGAAAAATCAATTCTCATTAAAACAATCAACTTATTTGCCAAGCTGCTTGCAGTTTAATTTATCCCAAGGTTCTGCTCTTATCTCATAATTAGGAAAACTTCGGAGCAAAATTGGTTTTTTCTTTCACACTATAAGTTATTATTATCCCCTTAACCATTAACAAAATGAACAAAATTTTGAAGCTTTTTATCGGCAACAGTCAGTAAACGATCCTTTGTCGGCTTAAATGAGAAATATTAATTGATAATTAATCAGACAGATTATTTCTACAGGAATAGGTACGAAAAATTACATTTTCGGCAATATTTTATCTTTCGAAACATTTTTATAATTTAGATTATTTTAAATTTGTTTTCTTAAGCACGTAAAACAATTTTATTTCTTGGAATCTTCCCTAAACAAATTAAATTGAATTTCTCAGAAATTTGATCACTGTGTTTCCGGGAATTATTTGTAAACATAAACATGAAAATTCTTGGAAAATTCTATTTTCCTTTTAACAATTTTCATCCATAAGAACGTGGTTCCATTGATTACGGACTACGTTCTTAAGGTTGTAGTTTGAAATTATTCTCAACATTTTAAAAATATTCTCAAACATCGCTTAACATGTTTCCTGAAAAAAATTTTCCTGCAGGTTAACTTATTCCGTTTGGAACCAGTTTAGAAGGGAAAAGAAGTTAATTTACTCTGTAACAACTGAATCTCAAGTATCAGTTGTTGACTTCCCTGAACTCACAATTAAAAAGCTAATTAATCCAGATTGTCACCAGCCGCTTTAAAATTGTATCATATTAAAACCTGCATCTGTGCCTTCCGAAAAAATGTTTAGCCGCATTATTATAAAGCAAATCTAAATGGCTTGGATTTATGAGGTGTTTCAAAATAAGAATACTTTACATAATCCAAACCAAAAAGGTAAAAGAAATCAGACGCGAATGCAATAAAAGGTGTAGCCCTATTAGGAAGTTTTTTTGCTTAAATTATACTTTTTTTTTCTTGCACTTTATGCTAATTTGAGATATAAATTAAATTTCATTGCATATTACCTTCAATGTTTGCCATTTATAAAAAACAGTTGTTCAGGCATGTAATTCCCTTTACTAAACTATTTAGTTATATAATGTAAAACTATTTGAAATTTAAAATTTAAGTTAGGTGCCAAATATTGACCTATAAAACTAACTCACACAGCATTATTGTATTTTCGAACTTTCAAGTCCAAGCAATGCATTTAAAAAGAAAAAAAAATAAATTATATAATCTGGGAAGAATAAGTTCACATTAATATATTAAAAAAAATGACAAGTAAATCTTAAATTTTTAACTTTAAATGATATTTACTATTTTATATTTAACATTAGCATAGTAAAATAAAATAAGTTTAACTTGCTCGATCTTCGAGATTTTATTTTCATAAAATAATACTTAAAATCAATGGGCCAGGTAAATTAATTAAAATTTAAAGATAATTAATTTTTAAGTTGCAACCAAAAAAAAAACACATACTAACTGAAATAAAACAGCAAGATTAAATGAATCTCCAGTTCTAAGCACAAACGAATATTTGTTTATTTAGATTTATAAAATCTTTCGGTACAGAAATGTAAAATTGTGCCTTAATTATCGATTACAATAACCGAACATGATGATTTAAAGTCCCTTTTTCTTAATGAACACTGGTTAAATAATTATAAAAAAACTAAATTTTAATTTCAATTAAAATTGATAAATAATTTTATGTATTTTGTTCAAAGAAATTCTGCTGTAAAACTTTATACGAATAATTTCACAGCAGTATTACGTTTAATAACTTTTTTTCGTTAAAATTCAATATTGTTTATGCTTTTTGATACATCTTGAATCAAAAAATCCCAAAAAAATTATCCAGTAAATTCATGAATATGAGAGTTATTCCACGATTCATTTGAAAACATTTTCATCAAATACATTTGTTGTAATTTATTTTTCTAAAATCATAATTTTTTTTCAATCCAATATAAAAAAAAATTACTTCAACCAACATAAAAGAAACTTCTTTTCCAAAATATACCAGCATAAATTACTAAAATTCTTTGTATAAGAAAAGTTGCATATATTAAGATAAGTGGCGAATTGTCAACAAAGATATAAAAATCGATGAAAATCAATTAAATATTGCTTTTTTCTGAAAAGAAATTTTTCATTAATTACAACTGAAATTTAAACCTTCTGAGTAACAATATTATTTAGATGAAAAATTATATAATTTATTAAATATCATCATTAATCAGTGACAAACACACTCATTTTTAAAAACTCTTCCTGAAGTAGGAGATTTGTTAAATAACAATTCCTCATTCATTTGAAGGTTGTCGAAGAGAAATTGAAAAACATTATCTACCATTTCTTTTGTGCCATCTACAATTACCTTCAATGAAAGATCACTATTTTGGAATTCGGACAATAAATAATTCTTCTCAGGCGATCTTTTCCCATTTTGCAATTAATTACATTCATTTCTCCCTCCTTTTCCTTCTTTTTCTATCCTCGCTACTTCTTACCAAATTTTTAGGACAAAATAAACATTATATATAGTCGCCGAAGTAATTTTTGTCTTAGTTGTGACACATTCTTAACAAAATTAAGATAAGTTAATTAAATTCAGTTAAAAAGAAAATATGAAGTTTATCAGGGTAAGTTTTAAAAAGAAAATTAATTTTTAAGAACTCATTGGTTTAAAAAAAAAATTTTATTGTCTTTAATTGATCTTACGATGAAGGCAACTGTCCTTTTAACCAATATTTTTCATCTAGATCTTAAGCGATTGCTTATTTCTCATATTTTGGGACGCTGTTTAAGCAACCATTCATATTCTCCTTAAATTTTCTAAAACAATTCTGTGATACTGCTTCGAAAAAGAATTAAATTTTTCAAATGTCTATTTGCTGCAATAGCGTATTGAATTTTATTTAAAAAATAGTATTATTGATAATAAATTGTCAGTGAAAAGGTTCGAAAAAAAATGGATTTTTTTCATTTAAAAAATAAGATTCAGATAAGTAAGGAAGTATCAAAAAAATTTTTTTTAAATTTACGTTTTTAAAAAATTCAATATAAATCTTGGACATCTGTATAGCATTAAATAATAACATAATAGATTTGCGTAACAATTAAATTTAATAAAACAAATAATGCAAGATAATGGAGAAAAAATGTTTTAGTGACGATGACTGATTTAAATTACGAATCATTCTTCAAAATAGTCATAAGGTATGTAAATAAAAAATTCCCTAATCATTCGATTAAAAATTATGTATTATTAAGAGATTTATATTGGCTTCTGTATTTTTATGATAAATTGTAATCTAGGATGAAAATATAGATGAAAAGGGTGTGAGATATTTAGTTTTCAGTCATCTTCCGTTGCTATTATGCATTCAATAATATCTTTACACTGATGCAATATGACATGGGTCAATGTATCCTTTTGAGCTTAGAAGTAATGAAAAAGAAGATTTACTGACAAATCAGCACGATTTCTGTTTTTCTTAGCGAAAATGGAAACTTGGTTTATTAAACTGACATAATTTAAGAATGTGATAATTAAAAACTAACGATTTCAGTTGAATCCGTAATATTTTTAAACATATGAACGATTTCCAAACTTCGAATTTCAAAATTAACTTCAGATACCTGTATATCTTGCAATGGATTCTACACTTTTGCTTAACGCAGTGAAATTTGATTTTTACATTAGCCTAAGAATCAGTAATAATCGTGTGTTATCGCCCGATTTTATTAATCTTAAAATGCAATTTCCTTGGTGCTACATTTCTAAATTTTTTACTTTTCTTTACATGAAACTAATTTTCATTATTTGTATATATGGAAATATAATATCACCATTTCCAGACAAGTTTTCTACTCAATTTAAAGTTACTATATTGCCGTAAGAATAAAACTGTCTTATGAATATTTTAAATAATTCTTGTCATTATATGTTAAAATAAATACTACAGATTATATTAATGTTTTTCTTCTGTTTCTTGCAGGAGCACATTGTTCTTTTAATACTTATTGGTCTTTTGCAAACTAATGCTCAAAAATACCATAGAAAAAGACCCCTTTCCAGTAAAAGAGCGATCAATAGTTATTCATACCCGGTACCCTCAGTAGCTTTTAATGAGAAAGCTTCATCTTCAGCAGCTTTTAATGAGAAAACTTCAAATGCTCTCAGTGAAACCTCTTCCCCCTCTGCAGATGTTGCTGAAAAATCCGAAAAAACTAAAGTTATTGTGGAAACTGTAAAAGCTGTGTCACAAGCTGAATACACTGAAAGTAAGTTTTTTTCCCTTCGAATTTATTGTTCTGCTGAATGCTAACACTTATCATTCAAGATATTATAATTTTCAGAATAATAATAATAATAATAATAATAATAATAATAATAATAATAATAATAAAGCTGCCAAAGTACTATTAGTTATTTTAAATTAAATTTTCGACAAGTATCGAGATTTCTTTTTATATGAATTAATTTTTCGTTTCAAAAATTTCTTTAGAAAATTTATTGGTCTTACAACTAAATCTTAAAATTTTCTTTTTTTTTTTTGTTAGTGCTTTATTGAAGACGTACTAAGTAAATAATTAGCATTTAAGAGACAAGGTTAACTGGTAACTAAATGAAAATGATATTCAACATTAGATATTATATCAATAACTAATTATTATGTGAGAAAATTTTAATTATGTATTCTAAATTCAAAAAAAACATTGAAAACAACGAATCATTTCGTTACAAATTATTTAAAAAACAATATCCTTCATTATATTGCCGAAATTATGCAAGTATTTACGGCTGACTTCCTCTGAAATAATAATGACCAAAAAAATAAAACCTTTGATATTATATATATTGAGGTTATATCGTATGTATATAAGTAATAAAAATATAAAATATTCCAGCTGGGCCCCTCGATGCAAGCCTGCAAGGTACTAATGCTACTAGCGTCTCATTCAGTGGATACGATGCTGATGTTCCTAAACCGACCTTAACGGAAACATCTGGTATACCAACCTCTTACAATGAAGCAGCTTTAAATCAAGGTAAGTGCCAAAAATTAAGACTAAAATTGTATTGTATTTCCTCTCATGGCAATGTGTCTTGGGAATGTATAAAAATTTTAGACATTCTCTAATTTAAATAACTATTGTCTGTATAAGACAAAGAACGTCATGTTAGTTCAGAAATGATTTTCAGATTAATTCATTTTACAATCTTTGAAATTGCCCTATATATATAAAAACATTTCAGAAAGATCGTGGCAATTCCATTTAAATTTTTATCATTATCCTCGTGCAGGTTACACTTATAAGAATGAAAATTCAACTAAGGAATCTGCATCAACTGTAGTTCCCCCAGATAACACTTATAAAATGACTGAAAAAACAGAACATTCGACTGTGGAATCTACGACAACCAAAGTTTCCCCAGATTACACTAATAATAAGAATGAAAATTCTACTGTGGTATCTGCGTCATCCGTAGTTCCGTCAGCTCCTGAAGGCACAACAACTGTTGCGCCATCAACTACACAATTTCCCGGTTATCAATATAACTCTCCTTCTACAGGTTCCGTATTATCCGAAGGGAAAATCAAATCCAACGGGTATAAATTAAAAAATAACGGATATCCGTCCAAAATTGTGAAGAAGCCAACAAAACTCGGAACAAAAAATTCTGATAACAGACCTGAGGAATCAGGTTTCAACGGATATCAATTTAACTCTGCTATTGGATCTCAAAACGTGGGCTCAGGAGGACAACCTGGAATGATGGGTGCCAGCTACATGAGGGCCAGGTCACCCTATTATAACTTCCATGTTATGTTAGATTAGAACTTAACAAATAAATTGGAACACTTTTTGGATACAAAAAAAAGTTCAGCCTTCTTTCAGAAATTGAGTGAACTTTTTTGATGGTATCCAGAATAAATAGTAATGTGACAAAAAATGTGAACATTAATGTTTTTAAAATTGCTGAAATTTTTAAAATGATCCACTGAAAAGAGTTAAGCAAAAAAAATAATAAAGCTTAGCCAAAGATTGACTTTGTTAATTTTTTAAAGCATATAAATCATTACAATTTTTATAAAACAAAAGCTGTATTTAATTTTTTGCCTTACCTTTCATGTGTGAAAAAATTTTTTAAATTATTACTTATAACAAATCAAATTTTTAAAGAAAAAATCCTAGCAGAAATATCAATTAATTATGCTGGAATAATGCAACAGCAATATAAATAATGTAATTATTATTATAAAGATATGTTAAAAAGTTGTAAATTAAAAACCTATAAGCTTTAAAAAATTTGATTAAATCTCTAATGAACACATTACTTATAATGAATAATTCTAAATGTTGTTTATTTCAACTGAGCATTCATCATCTGAAGCTTTTTGCTTTTTATACCACATTGACATGAAATTATTTTACAACTGCAAGAATATGAGGATTTTGTGTTCCAGGATTTCTAATTTTAGAGTTTTTGACTACTTTATTCTTTAATAACTAAAAAGTTACAAATGTTAATTAAAAACTAAAACCATCAACACAGTTTTGCTTTTCCATTAATTCTAGTTTTTTAAATGAATTTCTCTGCTAATGATTTGGAATTTGCCTCCATGAAAATTATAAAATCTTATATTCAACCTTTTAAAAACCTGAAAAAAAATGTTTGTGATTAAAAAGTTTTAATTCATACTTCAGTGAATTTAAGAGCGACAACCAAGACTCAATCAAGATGATAAAATTTGTCAAAAGTGGCCTATATTATTGTAAATTTCTAATTAAGTATATTAAGAAAAAAAGTGGACTTGTAAAATTAAAGCATCTCATTCAGTATATTTTCAATGAATCTGAGTTATTGCCTCTTTCCCTAAATCTCTTATCTGAAAATATAGTTCTGAATGTGATTCAAAAGTTCTCCTTTCATAATTAATATTAAATAAATTTTAGTAGAACGTCAAAGTTGACAAAAACATTTTTTAAGGTACCTATTTAAGTGCACTAAATAAAAAGCTTTTTGTAAAAACCCTAAATATTTATTTAAATGCACCTATCATAACTCTCGCTCTTTTTACCAATTTTTCTACGATACAATGCTGACTATTAGGTTGAAACATATGATTCCGCGTCTAATTACTCTTTGACGACAATATTCCCATCATAAGGAAAAAAATACGAAATTAGAAGGCGGTGAATTTTGCACTATACAAGTTGAGTGATTTGTATATTTTGTTGGACGTCATGACATTTACAAATTTACCGGTAAATAATATAATATTTACAAAATCCCTTTAATCTTGAAGAACAATCTGATTTTGTAACTCTAACGTTATTAATTCTCTAGAAGTTATTGCGAACTCTAAATTCACTGTATTAAAATCAACAGAAGATTGAAGAATTTAAATATGGCCGTATTCTTTAAAAAAACGAATGTACATCAAACTGAATATTGTCTTCCTAATAAATTGCACCTTCAAACCAAACCCGTCCCTACCACAAGTAGAATCGTAAGTTTAAGAACGATTCATATGCTCCTTAAGTATTTCATTTTACATCATCAGTATTTTAATCTGAAAAGATAAAATTATTTTTTTTTATTCATTATCTCATCATTTATAATTTATTGTAAATTTTATTTAAAAAAATTATTTTTCATGTAGATTTTCTCTTTAACTGACATTTGACACTAAATATTAACAGGATTACTATATTTTGCAAAATTTTAGATGGAAGTAGATGAAAAACCTCATAAAGGAGAAGGTTTCAAACCTTATTATGTGACTAAAATTGAAGAATTACAACTTATTGTGGCTGAAACCAGCCAGAATTTGCGGAGGCTGCAAGCTCAACGTAATGAATTAAATGCTAAGGTCAGAATGTTAAGAGAAGAGTTGCAGCTGCTTCAGGTATTAAATATTATATATTTCTGAACTAAAAATTTTAGTAATACATTACTTTGTTAAGTTTGGTGATAATTAAAAAGAATCTTTTTTTTTCATAACTAACTGTGATTATTTATACTTTATTTAAGGAGCAAGGTTCCTATGTAGGTGAAGTAGTCAAACCCATGGATAAAAAAAAAGTTTTAGTTAAAGTGCATCCAGAAGGAAAGTTTGTGGTTGATATTGATAAAAATATTGATATAAATGCTGTAACACCTAATTCTAGGGTTGCTCTTCGAAATGAAAGTTATACATTACATAAAATACTCCCTAACAAGGTAAGTTGAAAAAACTTACTTTGAATTAAAATTTTTTTATAATGTTTACAAAATTTATCTTCAAAAGATATATTAAATAAGCCCTAAATGTCAAAAATTTTTTGAAAAGATTGATCATTTTCTTTTTATATTTCAGGTTGATCCTTTAGTTTCTCTCATGATGGTTGAAAAAGTGCCAGATTCTACATATGAAATGGTAGGAGGTCTAGATAAGCAGATAAAGGAAATAAAAGAAGTTATAGAATTGCCAGTTAAACATCCAGAATTGTTTGATGCTTTGGGCATAGCTCAACCAAAAGGAGTTTTGCTTTATGGTCCTCCAGGCACAGGGAAAACATTGTTGGCTCGTGCAGTAGCTCATCATACAGAATGCACTTTCATTAGGGTTTCAGGATCAGAATTGGTTCAAAAGTTTATTGGTGAAGGTAGTAGAATGGTCAGGGAATTATTTGTAATGGCCAGGTTTGATTTATTTATTTTTTAATTATAAGAAACTACTTTGTAACTCAGCTTGGTGAATCAGATTTTCAAAGTGAAAAAGCAGTATCTTACTTTTTATAGATTTAATACATCCATTTTAATAATTTTTTTTATATTTAATATCTCAGTTAATCACTTCCTAAATATTAATAAGAATAATGAAAATTAAAGAATTTGTGATTTTCATTAGGGAACATGCACCTTCCATAATCTTTATGGATGAGATTGATTCAATTGGATCTTCGAGAATTGAATCTGCTAGTGGTGGGGATTCAGAGGTTCAAAGGACAATGTTAGAATTGCTGAATCAGCTAGATGGATTTGAAGCTACTAAGAATATTAAAGTCAGTATTTATTGAAATATTTTCACTGAAGAAATTAAATAATGACTGCAATCTTAAAACTAAATTGGCACTTTTTGTTGTATCCATATGGCTACAAATCTAGCAATATGAGCCATAAATTTCTCTATTTACTTGTTAATTATTGATATAAATTTAAAATATTTACTAATCAATAATATAATTTTTATTTATTATTTAAAATACTATCAAAGCTTTAAACAAAACTTACAAATTAACTTATTTATATTGTCTTTATATTACTGAATAAAAAAATACAAATAAACGAATTAATGTAGATGAAAAAAATATTAAGTTTTCCGCTATTTGAGCTCTAGATTTGATTGATGGCCAATATTGTTATTTAAATTATTCTAGGTGATTATGGCAACAAATAGGATTGACATTCTTGATCCTGCACTTCTGAGACCTGGTAGAATTGACCGTAAAATTGAATTTCCTCCACCAAATGAAGAAGCTAGATTAGATATTTTAAAAATACATTCTCGAAAGATGAATTTAACCAGAGGCATTAATCTGAGGAAAATAGCAGAACTCATGCCTGGAGCTTCTGGCGCTGAGGTTAAGGTATTTAGAAAATTATTTAAATATGGCTTTATTTTAGTTTTAAAGTTTGAATTCAATCAAATTTATTACATTAAAAATGTTTTTTAATTTTTGATTCAGTCATTTTCATTTAATTCAATTTCTGCTACTTTTATTTCAGGGTGTTTGTACAGAAGCTGGTATGTATGCACTTAGAGAAAGGAGAGTTCATGTCACTCAAGAAGATTTCGAAATGGCTGTAGCGAAGGTTATGCAAAAAGATTCAGAAAAAAATATGTCCATCAAGAAATTATGGAAATAAAAAAAACAATTTACATTATTTGCTTAAAATTGCACCTATTTTTAATTTTTTTAATGAAAGAAAGAATTTATGTTCAGATATGCAAATAAAAAGTTTTAATAAAAATATTACTTCTATTTTTTATTCCTAATTAGAAATTTTAACTAATGTTCTGCTTAAAAAAACGTTAACTAATATTCTACTTTTATATTGGCAGTTAATGTGCTGAACTAGATTGGCTTTTGTATTTTATTAGTAATTAAATCATCAATAATAGTATCCAGGCTGGCAATTTTTTCTCAAAAAAATATGTTTAAATAAGTAAATTTTCAAAGTAAAAAACATTTTTCGTTTTAAATAATAAATAACCACAGATTTTTCTATTTTGTATTTAGATTATAATAATTTTCTCTTACAGAGAAATGTAGGTTCTAATATAATCTTTTTCTACTACATAGTCAGTCTGAAATTTTCATTTGAAATTCATTAATCATTGAGCCTGATCAATTTCACAAATTATTCAAATCATTTTGCTAAAGCATGAAGTCCATTTTACTTTTTGATGTAATTCCAAATTTATTTATACATTAAAAGTTATAAGCTTAGTTTTTAGGAAATTTTTGATATTTAAGATTTCGCACAATAAAGTAATGCATCTTTTACGAATATTTTTCAAAACAATTTTAATTAAAAAAAAATAAGTACGACATTTTGTATTATATAAGTGTTTATTATAAAATTGTAGGCTCCAATATCATTATCACAAAAAGTCATTCTTCAAATATTCGGCCTTAAATATCTTTATTAATATCTAAGCTCTGAATTTAAAATAATATATATTAATAATCATAAAGTAAGGGTTTAAGAAGAAAAACCTTAAAAGTTATTTGATAAACAATAGCTTTAGAAAATTAATGATTGAGCTATTTTTTGGTGCCACAATGGAATTCATCTTAGGCAATGAAGAAATCTAAATATAGATAAAAAAATTATTTTTTATTTTCTTTTATGTAGATAAAAAAAATTTTTCTTAACGTAATATTTTATAGAAATTTATCGATAGAGCTGCCTTAATTCATGATAATGAAAATAAAAGTTATTTTTGCTGCTGCTTTGTTGGAACTTTATAAGATTTATTCACCACTTGAAAATGTGATTATTAAATTTTTATAAATGTGGCAGATAAAATTACCAATATGTTCAGCAGTAAATTATTTCTTAAAGAATCAGAAGAGGATTTAATTTTGCGTCCTGCACATCTTTTGGCTTCGGGCCCGATGCATGCCGCATAACTTATAACCGTAGCGATGTAATTCTGTTCGTGTACGCCGATGAGGAGGTGCGCCATTGGACCTGGCAAAAGAAAAATTTCGTTACCACATGCTGTCAACCTTAAAATGGTTCAGAAGTAACTACATTCATACCCCTGGCATAAATTGGCACATCCTCACCCCCGTGGGTCTCATCTTGCAAATATACAGCCGCCAAATGTCGAGCATATATATTTTTGTTCCTGGAAGTGTCATTTCTTAAGTCCTTCCACGTGTTTAACGATACTCTAACTTGCTGTAAGAAAAAAGAGCTTGTAGCGAAATCGTAAGATATTTGTACTGATAGATTCAATTATGGATAAATTTACTTGCGAACAGTTTCCTAGACAATGCTCTTCATTTTCCAGCAAATAATGATCTGTAAACCCTGGTCCATTTGCATAAGTTAACGTTTCAAAATATGAATCGCTCTTGTTTTGAGCCAGACCTAAGATGATTTAGATAATGAGTAGAGACATTGAATCACGTATAAATCTTAATATGTGTCGTAAGATTAATACTTTGCGAATAGTTAAGAGAATGGGTAAATAAATTAACCAGACTTTTCTTTTTTAATTATTAACTCAGAGCAAAGGCCAAAAACTTTTTTTTAAATTTATACCGATAAGAAATATGTCATCGCATAATTATCACAAAAATAGCTTTCAAGTTTCGATAATTTCCATCAAGCATTGTTTAAATAAGCAGGTCTTTCGAACTAAATAAATACACTGAAGATACTTAACCTAATATGTTATTTCCTCTCTCGGGATAGCCGTTGATGGTCATCGAATGCGAATGGTCTGCCGTAACGATAATCAGCGTATCTTGTGAATTTGTCATTTTCACGGCTGCTTCCACGGCCTCGTCCAAGTCTACTACTTCCGGTAGCGCGAGTCCGGGGGTGTTGTTGTGATGTCCGTGATCAATACGACCTCCTTCTACCAATAAAACGTAACCTTTGGGATTTTTTTCAACCATTCTAATGGCGGTTTCTGTCATTTTCCTCAGCGATGGCCGACTTGGGTTTTTCTCGACGGAATAACTCATGTGATCGGCTGAGAAAAGGCCTTTAAAACGAGAATTTATTTTATTAGATCGATCCTTACAGTTTACAACTCCGGATATATTTCTATCAGTTTCACCTAATAAATAATCCGTTTTTTCTATGTCGATTTTCGATAACTCCTCTGCCGTTGTTACATATTTTGCATTCGACTTTGAATTTTTCCATTCTGTTGCCAAATTTCTCCCATCCAATCTTAGGCAGAAGCCGCGATTTGCATCGGCTCTTAGATCGCCCATCTGGTTCCTGCCGCCGCCGAGAATCACCTAAAATAAAATAGCGCGAAATATAATAAAATATTTCACGGGCGTTATTTTCGCGTACTCGGAAAAGCTAATAAAAGAAGAGACCTTAAAATGTTTTCCGGGAGCATCTTCTACCAACTGCCTAGCGATATCTTTAACGCAACCGACCTCTTGCTTAGGTACGTTGCTGTCGCATTCCCAATCCCTGTTATTCACGTGCGCATAAGTCGAAGCAGGAGTTGCATGAGTGATCCTGGTGGTAGTTACGATACCTGAACAACTTAGTTTTCATGAGGATGTGATACAATTTCGTCCAGGCACAGAATTAATTCATTAGATGCTTTTCTTACCAGTGCTCTTTCCCTTGTCCTGGGCCCAGTTCATGATCGTCGTTATCGTGGCCTTTTTATTCGTTTCCACCATACAGGAATTAAAAGCTGCAACTGAATCCAGACCAAGCATGTACAATCTTGTCTTCACACCCGAAACAATGGCAGTGGCAGTGCTCGCTGAATCGGATACTTGGCTGTTATAATTGTATGTCTGGAAGAAAAAAAAACTTGTAAATGCTAGCATGTGATGTTTAATCGGGATTCTATTCACAACAAATAACCAGTGAATGTAGAGTTACTTTTATCCGAATGATGATGCTACCTTGGACAAACCAGTTACTGGAAACTTTTCAAAAGACAAAATGTTTCCTTCCCCATCTCGTTGCTGGCTTTGACCCTGGTATATTCTTCCGGCAGTTACGGTTGACATACCCATTCCGTCTCCGATGAAAAGAATAACATTTTTCGCGACGGAATCTATCTGCTTTCTTTTCAGCACTTCGTCCAGTCTCGCCGAGGCCATACTAATCCAATAATCCTGATCTGAGAAAGTTTTACGATCAAAATGCATTAACCGATATCCAAAACTATACAAAATTATGATCGTTCGATCATAATTTCACATTTCTTACCTTCCACCTTTAGTATATGGTAATTCAAGCTCAAGTCAGCAATCGAAATGATCAAGAATACAATAGGAAGCACCCACAGCATAATGGTAGGATCTGAAAAAATAAAATAGTCACTAATAAAATCGATTAGTGTACGAATTTTCGAATTTTTTCTTCAATTTCAACAAAAGGCGCTGTATTTTCTCGCCTTTTTATATTACATTTAATTAGTCCAGACACTTAAACGGGAATATAATTTGGCATATGATTAAAATATTTGATTTGATTTTTAGTTCGAAATAATCTCATAATCTCTATGTACATTACTGACCCGGGCATAATCGAAGCTAACAACCTTGCTTCGATACTTCAGCAAGACTTGTTAGCCAACAACATTAACATGTTGTGGTTAAATTTTCATCACTTAAAACATTTCAACATCATTTTCTTTCAGGTATTTTTTTTTCATTGAGTGACAAATAAATCACAGAACATTTTTACCGTGCCCTTTAGAATACTCAAAATTCGAATAAAAATTTCATTATAAAAAAAATGTTATTTTTTTCGTTTATGAATGTTCACATATTCTATTTACTTTTAATTCGGTAATTTTTGTTTAACCAGAAATCATCGGTTGTCTTTAATCATTATCAATTCATACTTATTCATACATAAAAAGGCAGAGCTTTCAGGGCGTTTCAACGATCGAATTTTTTTTAAACCAAATTGCCAAACATAACAACACACGTTCCTCTAATGTTCTCACCGTGCCTTTTGACAAAGAATGAAGTCAACAATAAAAATTTTCCAACCAATCGGAAAAGTGACAAGGACACTTCAAAGTAATTCTTCTTCATCACAAAATGTCTTATAATAGAGTGTGAATTAAATAGCGAGCTATTCATTGTCAACCAACCACTGTCTTTGCACTTACCTGATCTTCCTTTTGTCGTCTTCTGTTTGCTCAATTTATTTATACCAATTTTTTCTTGTTGAAAATCCGCCGCACTGCCATCAGTCTTTTAAAACTGTCTTTTAAATGTAAAGTGAATCACGGCCGAGAGCTACCCGAATAAAAGGATTGTCTCATTCCAACGAGAGAAACATAACAAATCGTGAAACAAAATGTTTAACTATCGCTCAATATGTAACATAACATCGTAGAAATCAGGTTTCATTTATGAAATTCAATAGTTAAAGATACGTAAAATTCGGAAAACATCAAATATTGAAGTGCAGCAGCTTAGTAGTGAAAGAGAAGATGACAATGGTAAATTCAGTCATCAGACTATCTTATCGACAAATATTGAATTATGTTTTAGAACATTTTCCTTTCGATGGCCATAAAAAAATTTGTTAGAGGAATATGAAAACATAATAATAAGTGATGTTGTGTTTCCTCCTCCGTGTTACCTTTCTCAGCGCAAACATAAAATCTTGAAGTTTTACTTATTTTTCGAGACTGTCACAAATTTAATTGAAAATTTGCACAAAGACAAAAGTAAAATTAAAAAAAAATAAAATTTGAATATAATAATTTGTATCAGTGTTTAAGTTTTTGAAATAAACACTTACAATGTCGAAAACATTTCGCAAAGCCGATTACAAAACTTCGTTCTGTATAAACTTCGATTGTATCATCAATTTGAATATCATTTGATCGTTAATTTTCATTTCAGCGAATTCATCTGCGACATGAGAAAAAGAAATTGTCAACTTTAAAACGATTTTCATGCAATCTCACGGATTTGCTGTTTTCTCCTGTTGCCATAATTTTTTTTTCTTCCACATGCGATTATTTATTTCAAAGTTAATAGCAGCAACGTGTGAAATAAACCCATGGCAAAAAGAGTGATTTATTCCAAATAACATTTTGGACTTTACATCAAAAAATTATAATTTTTTGGGACAAAGAAATCTTTACGTGACATTTAACACCAATAAGAAATTAAGGAAAACTTTTTCTTTACGAGTGTTTTCTCTCTCCCAATTTTAAAATTATTACCATTTTTAAAAATTAATATCATTTTGATGCTGCCTACAAAATAATCATGTGTCATGACAAAAAATATAATTTTTCTAATAGTATCTACGTTAATATAATTAACCATTATTCATATTATACTTTGATGGCAATTCTTTTCCGTTCATGGTTTTTTTTCTTCATCATTCTGGACCTCGAATGGATGTTCCAACCTCTATTTCGTGTCTATATAAAAGTTAGATGTTATAATATGCGGCGGAAAAGGTACTGAAAACACTTCGAGTGATACTGAAATTAAAAATTATCTAACAATATAAAGATAAAAACATGAACTGAGTGTTTCATTTAATGACAGAGCGACGTTCACAACCGTCAAGTCAGTATTAAATTCTCCTTGTTCACTAACGAAATTCTGACATGTTTTACAAAGATTGAATTGTGAATAAGCTGTTTCGTGCACTGGTGTTTTAATTTCTTAAGCTTAAATACGATATCCTTGGGAACATATCTCGGATATAAAAAGCAACTAAATGCGCATAAAGAAAATTGTATTAATTCGGCGCTACTTTTTAAACAAATTTCAAAATTTATGCTTTTGACGTCACTGCAATTTTAAAACTTGTCCATATCATCTGCTTTAGGGTTGAACATGAATGTACAAATAAAATTCATTATCTTGGATACTATAGTAAAAATGATGATAATCATAGTTAACTGAAGCAAACCTGGGATATGCATAAAGTCTGTTATTTTACATCACATTGGAAGTAGTTAACGCATTGTTTCTCTTTTTTTGTTATTTAATTTGACAATGCCTCATTATTCTAAAATTTCAATAGTTCTCAATTATACATAATTTTTGCATATCTATTTTTATTCAACTGCTTGTTTTCGTCAGATGTTTACAACAAAAGCAACTTTTCTCCCATTACGGATGCTTTGCCTTTTCTTTAGGTATATTAATACAAAACTTATTATTGAAACTCGACTGATTCATTTGAAAGGGCTAATACATGCTTAAATTTATTTTAATCGTTTTTAAATAAACAAAATTTTTATTCTTACGTATCTCGCTGAAATTAAGAGGTTACTGCAGATAATTTTGTTAAAAGATTAAAAAATTTTTGTACTGTTGTTACAGCAATTTTTTTAGGCAATTTTAGTTCATCCGTCAGAAACATCGTCGATTATACTTTCATTAATAATCCTTCGAGCAGGGCAAATTAAGACATATAGTGTCTCATTCAGAACAGTTGCCGTGCAAATTCGATCCAACCAAATTCTCCCGGTTGAAAGCTTACAATGAATTACATTTGTAAAGTCGCATATCAAACATTATCTTTTCAAGGCATATGGCTCATAACCATGAAGTTTTCCCTATTTAAATTCTGATTAGCTGTAAGACAAAGTTTCAATTTATTTCCTTCCCAGAATGTCAATAAGGCCTTTGCAAAGTTGCACTCATGATGAGACTTCATTATTCGTAAAGAAAAAGATTAAAATGGCAAATTTGGGAATTGTTTTACCGAGACATCATTAAGAAATTCAAGGTTTTTGAAATACAATTATAATGGCTCAAACAATAACAAGAGATTAACTGAAAGCAAAAAATTTTCGGATCCGAATATTCGCTTAAAAATTAAGGCAGAATTTAAAGGAACACAAATAAAGTACCCATGAATAACGTGTATTATTTTGATCAAAATAATTGCTTTTTGGAGTATTTTAATAATTTTCTAAGTATATTTACAAATTTACCGTTTTTTTAACTTTCAGTTTTGAAATTTCTTTTCACGAGTTTCAACATTAAAGATGATTCTTTTGTTTAAATTTTTACACGGCGATTTCGGCTGTTGATGCTAAAAGCACTTTATTACGTTTTGCATGTGATACTCAGCAATAACAATGTTTTTATATTACAAAGACAGCATTCAACGAAGCTTCCTATATTGCAGTGTTCCTATGTTGCAATAATTTCACGGAAAGAGCAGTTGCCTTTCTTTTAATAAGTTGAAAATATCAGAGTTCATATCATTGCATTCAAATATTTTATAAATCCCTGCTGTCAAATCTTTAAGAATTCCCTTTCCAGTTCCCTGTACAATATAATTTATAATAATTTCTTTCCAACTAGTTGATATCATTGCAAGTTTTCCTTCTTACTCATCAATATCTGAATCGATTTAAAATTATAAATGCAAAGTGAAAGAAAACACATAAAGAATCGGCTACGTGAACCACAAAGATAAAAAACGATCAGCGAACATGAACAATACAGAAAAGGCTAAATAAGAACAAAGCATTACCTGATCTGCTGTTTAGGTGGATGTCTAACAGATAACTGACATTTAAAATCAGGTACAGGTATTTTTGTAGGCTCGAGCAGGCGCTGTCATCGAAGGCGGCCTGTCTTCTTTCAACGTGACATTGTCGTGTGGATTTGCAAATTAATTTATGGAGATTTGCACACTCATTAAAAAAAGAGATAATTTCTGAGAGCATCATCTAAGGTCAAATTTTAAAAGTTGATTAAAATATTCTGCGATACCAGAAATAAAGGCAAAGAAACGTCCACAGATCAAACAATCTGCTTCAAAACAAGAAAAAATACATCAACAATAAATAAACAAATTTTGGAACTTAAAATGTGACTCCACATCATTCACATCGTTATAAAAATAGCTGTTAATGCCTCGGTCTGCTGCTAGTTTAACTGTAATTCTAATTTAAGGGATAAAAAGCTCAAATATATATATATATATATATTTTATAGATCATAAATATATGTACATATAATATGTATTTTAATATATATTATGAAGTGAAAGAAAACACGCAAGGAACTCTTACGTAAACTATAAAGATAAAAACTGACCCACGAATGCATCTTCTACAACAGATATATAAGGTCTGAGATCTAAGAGAAGTTGAGTATCGTTCCCGATATGATTTTGAAAGCTTTTTCAGATTAAATAACAATTTCCGTCAAAAGTCAAGTATTGTTGATTTTTGTAAACAAATTTCATTAGCCACGATCTATGTTCACAAATAAATAAATCGGCAAATTTAACATTAAAATTGTAGTAAAGTTGACAGGGGAAAATTTGTATTCGGTGAATATATATATAAATACACTTTAATGTACATAAAAATATATGTGAATTTTTATATAAATACATAAATGTGCGTCTGAGTAAAGTTCATAAAGCATTACTCTACTTTTTATTGAAATTTTTTTCTTCGATTATTAAATTATCAACTTTGCAAAGAAATATTAGTCCTAATGCATGAATTTGCAAATGAACAGAAATTGTTAGTACAAAACAACTCAATAGACGCACAATTTAAAAGAAAATAAGATGAAATCATCTTTTTTATGATTAAAACCAATACTCTGCAGAAAAAAATATAAAATTACAAATTAAAAATTAAAAATACAAAATATAAATTAAAATTATATTCCGCATTTGTGTTATTAACTATTCTTATTTTTCAAATATGGTGAGATTCTGCAAGAATGCCCAAAGCCACAAAAGTCAAAGATCATACCATATTTATAAATCTGAGTTATAATAGGCTTAAAATTTATTTTGAACCATTAATTCAAAATATATTTATTAATCATCCACCTTTTATTTCTTAACTCGTAAAGCTAATTTCAATTTACGGACTGCAAAATCTGTATGAGTTTTGTAAGAAAAAAGAAAATGAACAACACCATGAAGTTAAAATCATCTCTATTATGAATTTTTACAAAAAAGCAAATAAATTTGATGAATTACGAAAAATATTTTGACATTCCGTAATGGAAAATCTGATATTAAAAACTTTGTTCTTATACCACATGCGATTCGATTTAAGGAAATTTTTGATTTGCCATCGCTAACTAAATTTCATATTTACAGGAAAACCTGGAAAAAGACACTAAGAAAATTTTCTGTAATCGCTTGGAAATTTTCTGGAATAAAATAATTAAATTTTTTTTCTTTTAAACTTATCAAATTATCACTTATAAGTATAAATGTAAATGACTGAATTAATTTTTAGCTTTGAAACTAAATTTTAAATTTAATTTTGCTTATTCAAATATATGAACTTTGAGATAATTACTCAAAGAGAAGGAGTACAATCTTCAATTAGAAAAAAAATCCATTGAGGAAATAATTAATTAATATGAGAACTATTTAAAATGCCTAAATTTTAGATTCTGTGCCATGGTCCTAGCAAAAGTATCAAAGTGGCGTGTCAGCAGAAATTAAAGCGGCAACAATGGGGTTAAGGCGTCAATCAACCGATTGGGATGTGATGTTAACGTTTTGGAGTTACTGATAACTTGGAAAACTTTATTTTAAAAATTCATTTCAGGCACTTATAGAATAAGAATTTAATTTATGTTTAGTTTATCAAGCATACTAGAGGGAGATTTCTTTAATTTTTAAACCGCAGTCATTCCGACAACATTTAACTGAATTGTTATCCTTTGCATGTAATAATGTTTTTAACTGAGATTAAAAATTCTTGTAATCTTAATATAATAATTAATTTTCGGAAATTAGTTGTATAAGAAAAAAGTTATGTTTGAATTACAGTCCCTATAGGTTGTCGAAATGACTTGGAGATTTCGACAACTTTCAAAAAATTGTTAATTTTATTGATTTTATAACACTAATTAAAAAAGCTTTCATCTCTACTCCGAGGCATTAAGAAATGTCGCGACATCGGTCCAGTACGAAGAAAACACCGCCTGAAATAGGCCTGCATATGGAATGTGTTGAAGAAGATCTTGAACCGTGTCAGATAGTGCATTATAATAAAGCAGAAACTGAATATAATGAAATTCAGAACAAACTTGATAATTATATTAACAAAATGAAAGCTGAAGTTATAGAGAAGGGAGAAAATTGTCTTGTTTTACAGCTAAATGTTACGTAAGTAGTTTGAAGCTGTAATACAATCTCATTAAAATCAGTTAAGTTTTATAAGTTATACCTTCCATAAAATTCATTTATAGAACAAATGGTGCTCTTGGAAATTCATCACAAGTGCCACCTGTTACAACTACTGGAAAAATAAGTCGTCACTCAGTACAATCTGCTACTAACTATCAGCAAGTAGTTGGACAAGGAATCTTAACTCGATCATCTGCCAGCACTACTGGCAATACCTATCTTGTTATGGACCCAAGAATTGGTCTTGTTGTGGGTCAGGTGCCACCTACTACTGTACCTGCTGAACAGTCTACAACATCACCTGCTAAATCATCTGTAAAAAAGTTAATTAATTTGTTTGTTTTTATTTAATTTTATATAAAATATTTAACAATTTTTAATTTCCAGTCTGGCTCAAGAACAAGGCCTACACCAGGAACTGTTATGGTCACAACGAGAGCAAGAAGTGGCATTAAAAAGCCTGCAGGAGGTACTTCTGAAACAGAAGTGATTACTTCTCCCTCAACAAGAACTAGAGACAAAGCAAAAACTCAATCTCAGGTTCAATTATCAACTTCTCCAACTCCACAAATAATGCAGCAGCAAGTTTACTCCCCAGGTGGCACATCTACCTCAACTGGAAGTTACAGGATAAAAATAAATGCAAAACAAATACCACCTCCATCAAAACCAAATGAAAACAATGCATTAGGAGGTTTAACAGCTGGAAGTAAGACACCATGGAAACCAAACTCAGGTATCATATGTTTAATATCCTAAGAATGGAAATTATATCATTTCTGAAAGACAAGTGATTTGTATTTTTTTTATAAAAATTTACATTAAATACATTTACCTCACATTTACAGTTAATTATTTTATCAATTTTTTTAAATACTTTGTGTTTTTTAAAGATCCAATTTAAATTAATTCATGTGAATAAAAAAAATTTCTTCCTAATTTCAGATGATGGGAACAAAGCAAATGCAGCAGATTCAAGAGAAGTAACATTCAATAAAATGTCAGGAAAAACTTTTCCTAGCTTAGTGGTTGCTGCTAGACCCCATTTACGCCTAAAGTATATACCTCAATCAAATATTACACAGGAAAGAACAAGTCTTGGTAAAAATGTTACCTATGAAAAAAATTTAATGATTTCATCTTTTTTTTAAGATTTTTACAATCTCTAAATAAATCTTGGATTTATAATCCTTTTTAATTATTTTGCTTAATTTTAGTTATTACAAAATTACAGAGCTTTTTAACTAACTTTTGAATTGAGGTATTCAAGTAATTTTGCCATACCAAATAATGCAATTAATGAAAATTCTTTAATGTATTGGGGATATTTATATTCATGTCTTAATCTATATAATGTAATTTGTTATATAAACGTATTTAATAGAAGTAAATATATATACTACTATTTAACATCATCATTCTTATTTTAATGTGCCATGGAATTGGTGAAATCTACACTGTGCTATTTATGCAGTTTGAAATTCTAGTGTTTTTTTTACTTCAGACCCCTGCTATATAAGTTTTGGCCTAAGATGCATAAAAATGTGATATTATATGAATTCTGTTAATGCACATAAAATTCTTAAAATATAACGCAAAATGATTATTTAAAACCCGTATGAGAAATTTTAAGCCAATTTTGAGCAAATGAGCCAAGTTGTATTAATAATTGTTCAAAAAATTTATCATTAATATTTAAATAAATTGGGCAAATTCAATTCATTTATTTTTATAACATTTAATTAATGTATATCCTTGTTTTTCCACGAAAATTAACAATTAAAAAATATCAGGTTTAAATTGTAGACCATGATTGTAAATTATGGTTTGAATTTTTATTTATTTTCTATTCTCAGATGGAAGAGTCAAGGGAGTTCTTATGTATACACCTTCCAAATTTACTGAATGGCTGATTCAACAGGGATTGATTAGAAGTGAACAAATGTGCCAATTCCATGTGAATAATGATTTGAGCCCAGTGAAACTTAAATTGGGAATGTATAGCGATGTATCAAAATTTCCTTATTCTGGAGGATATGTATGGATATCAGAATGCTGCCCTTTGCAATTTGTTTCTGTAAGTTTGAAACGTCAGGAAGGCGAAATTTTAAATAAAATAAAAAAGTGATTGTGATAACTTCACACCTAATCAAGGGTGGATTTCTTTATTTAAATATTCTGTCTTTTTAAATAATAATTTAATTTTAATCTCAGACACATTTTTTTTATTTTAATATCTTGCAGGTATTTTCTGGCTCAATTTTTGAGGGAGCGCCCCATCCACCAACAACACTTTTAAAACTGATTTATCATTGGGCTTGTCAAACAAATGTTCAAAATGTGGTTCAGTGGGTAAAAGTAGATAATCAGTATGTGAAAAATTTTTTTACAAATATGCGAGCAGTTTGTACTCAAGCAATTCATCAGAAGCATCAAAAGCTTGGTGGACCACGATCTAAAATTGAGGTAATCATTAGGAAATAATTATTAGTCTTATAATTGTCTTTAATCAGAAATTTGTTAGGTTATTAAGTTATTAATAATTAGCTTTAATAGATTATTAATTTATTAATATTAATCTATTAAAATTGTTTTAGGTGTAAAGCAATTTAAAGGAATAATATTCACTTAATTTATTTTTACTGTGAAAAAAATTTTTTTGCCTTATTCAAAATGATAACAATTTAATCAGAATTAAATGTTTTTAACTTAAATAATTTATTATTTAGGTTGGTGTTATAAGCTTAGGTACAACGTCTCAAGATGGTAATATGCGCCAAGTTAAAGTTGAAGTTCTGGGCGTAATGGATCCTGAAAATAAATTAGTTCGTTTGAGAGCTCTTGAACCTATTTCAGTAAGTTCAACAAAAAATGTTAATTGCTTTGCTTTATAATAATATATTTATTCATATATATGCTTAAAATACATTATAGTTTATCGTGCTGTTTTTGAACGGTAAAAATTCTCAGTTTTTTAAATTTCACTGAACATATTAGATTTCACATTATTCAAGAAGACATGTTTTTGTACACATTCTGTTCGAATATGTTGATTAACCAATTACAAAACCTTGTATTAAAATATCTTTATATGAGTGTAATAAATAACATAAAGATTTGCATTTAAGATTTCTGTTTAATTCTTATATCTTTAATGATATAAATTAAAATCAATTTTTTCTATTATTGAAAGAGGAGTATTTTTAATTGATTAATAATTCCGTGGCTCTTGACAGGAGGAGAGAAATTTTAAGCGTAGATTTGTCAAGATTCTTGAACCATTAGAGGACTGGGTACATAAAGAATCAACCATATTCACAGATTTCACAGTGGACAGAGGTACACTGATTAATATGGGTTTTCGTACGGTTTATCAAATTTCGGCTAGCGATCCACCAGCGAAATATTCAAATCAAAATGTCATGGAGTATTTGCGCCGAATTGTTCCACGCATGTTCCAGGTCAGGCGTTATTTATCTCATTTTACTTAAAATTTTATCAATAGCAATTAATCAAAATCCGAATTTTGCAATAAATTTTTTTCTTTCTCTTGAATAAATATAGATTTCAGTTCTTTTTTCCACTGATAATTATATTAAATGTATAATTATTTCAATTAATTTTACTTTGTCTTGCATAATTTCTTTTCCATTTTTATGTGGAAAAAAACTTTTAATATAGGATGTCATTTTTTGAGGAATGTGCATAGATTCGCTCTCATAAATTAAGCCTAAACTTGTTTAATTTAACAATGAACCAACGTTCTTATTAACTCTTAAACTCGTTTTTGCTAGATTTATTTATTTAATTTTTTAATTTCAGAATACCTTGTCTTTACTGAGTCGTCAAATCATACAACAGTTTCTTGATGAATTAGTTTGGAGGGAAATGTGGGGTCCAATACCATCTCAGGCCTTCGTAAACATAATTGCTCATATCGCAGAACAGACGAAGTTGGATGTTACTGAAAATTTATTGTTCCGTTTGACCAAAGTTGCTTCTAATCCATTCAAAAATTGGAGTTACTCTGTATGGAAGCCTATCACTGCAAGTTTAAGCAATACAAAGGCACAACAACCGGTATCTCTTTAACAAATATGTTAACGGTTTGTTTTGATAAAATATTTTTAGTATTTTAAACATGGATTTATTTTTAAATATATTTTTAGGTTCCTAACATGGATACTATACCTCTAGTCACTCGAGTGGTAAGTTATATTTTTGATTTTTTGAAATATTTTTCAAGTTATTATTTATAATATGCTTTTTATAATTCCCATTAAACTTGACCCGGAGAGAAAGATTTATTGAAAACTAATTTTTTTCAAGACATCTTTAGATACAATAGAATCTGGATCTTCTGTTTTAAAGAACAATAGAGCTCGTAAAAGAGTTTCAGAGCAGGCAACCATTGAACTGGTAGAATCTAATCCAACCAATCCTGCTAAAAAGATTTTAAAATTTTCAACAAAAGAAAAGATGAAAAAAGAAGAGAAAACCAAAGTTGGAGATAAAATTGTTAAAGAAAAAGAAATAGAGAAAGAAAAGCTTATTACAGAGGAAATAATTACTTTCATCAATAATGAACCTAATCAAATTCCTTTAGATTCTTATTATTATGGCACAAAACCAGGAGATGAAGATATCTTATACTCTGATTATAAGGGAACATTTCAAGCAAAGGTAAAATTGTTTATTTTTTTTAAAGAAAATTATTTTATGTTATATAAAACATTTAATACTATGATTCAAATCACACCAATAATAAGGAAATTAAATGTTTACTTATTAAACAATATCAAGAAATTTTGTGTCATGCGAGTATTTTTATAAATTATTTCGGTAATTTGTGCCAAAAATTCTATAATATTGATTACAAAATAGTTGATAATTATTTGAAGTAATGCATAATTGTCAATCATTGTTATATAGTAAGAGATTTAGCGGTAACGCATTATGTTTTATTAATTGATTAAATTCTTTATCAATTCATTTGATTTATCTTTTATTCCAATTCCAGTGCTCCGTCTGCAATCACCGTTTCAATGACAATATAGATCTGATGAAGCATATGATTTTACATTCTCAGTTAGAACCATTTTTAACTGTTAAGCTAAATAAAGTTCATCAATGTAATTATTGTTTTCTTGGATTCAATACTAATATCGGTTTGAATGAGCATTTGGATGAGGTAAATAATTCATTCCATTTTTATTAAATTCTCTAAAAACTAAAATTTTTAAAACAATCCATTTTATTCTATTATATAGAACTTTTTATAGAAATTCCAATTACGTTTGATTCAGCTTTTTTTATCTTCTATTTATTTTATTCTGTAAATAATTATGCATAGTCAAGCATGAATATTCTTGCAGGAGCATTTAACAGTTTTGGAAAAATCAGATGGAACTTTAGACTGCCAAATATGCGAAGAAAGTTTTGATGATCGAGTTGAGCTCATTTACCATATGCACAGAACTCATGTCGAATTGGAATTGCCTTATGAGTGCGGAGTTTGTTTTTTCAGAACAAGTGTTTACAAACTATTCATTGATCACTTTAATGAAGTATGATTTTAAAAAATCATTTTAATTAATCATTTCCATATTAAATCTACCTTAAATTCCATAATATAGCACATCAATATTTTTTAAATTAGGTTCATAAAGGAAGTGAACACGTGTTCTGTCCGCATTGCCTGAAAGTTGTAAGCTTTGCTTATAAAGGAAAATGTTTGTCGGAAAACATTAGATTTTATGAAAACCATTTGGAAAAGCATAACAGAGCAAGTTTAACTGTGAAATGTCATCGCTGTAAGCTTTCCTTCATTCATAAAGGCATTTTTAATCAGCATATAGAAGCAGATCATTGTAGTCTCAAATGTGATTCCGGTAAGTCGTTTTTGTTGTAATAAGAGCTTTAACTGATAAACTTTTTCTCTTTGAGGTACATTAAAACATAATATTTAAGTGACACTTACATTCCAATTTAATTACATTTATTATCTTTATTAATATTAACATTACAATTTCAATTTACAATTCTCTACTGAGTTTTTGTTCTTTCAAAATAAGAGCTTACAATATAATTACCATTCGAAGGTAGTTTTCATTCCAATTAATAATGTATTAACCTATCCCTGTTCTACTAGAGAACTATTCTGTCCCTATTAGAATATTCGTCAAGTTAATAACTATTGTTTTTCTTAATCAAAGTTGCAGGACCTACATTGGTTAAGTTAATCTAACCATTGTAAAATATGAATCCTTTTTTAGAGTTAAATTATTGAATTTGCTAAAAAAAATCATATCAGTATAGTTTGATGAGAAATAAAAATTTATATTACATTTCTTTTAGATATTAAACGTTTTGCCAATGTTTCGAACACGGTTATGATGCCAGAACCATGCCCTCTAATAAAACTTTCTACTTCAGCGAAGAGTCCCAAAAATCCCCGAGCAAGAACTCTTTACGCTTGTAATAAATTTAAATTGCTCCGGATAGATGGAATCGAAGACGATATGGCTTGTATAGAATGTGAAGGATCGCTTTCAAAATCTGAGCACTTTAGGTAGATTACTTTTTAGTTTTCTCTTCTCTCTTAGTTTAATTAGTTAATCAATCTCAGTATCATTTTAAATTAGATTTCGTGTAAAGATTTTTATTTAATTTCTTATATGAGAGAGTGTTTTTATTGCTTCAGATTCTGTAAATAATTCTGTTCTTAGAGTTCAATGATTAAGTTTAATTTTATCTCAACTTCATTTTCAACAAATCCGGAAATTTAATTTCGTAAAAAAAGCGAATTGAAATTTTTAAAACAATATCAAGTCGGTTCTTATTTTTTTTTTTAAAAATTAAATTTTAATTTTAAATAAATTTTAATAAATTTTAAATTTAAATTTATTGAATGCGAGATTTTCATTTTTGGCAGAAAATGCAACTTTTTAATAAGTATTTTTCACGTTTTCAATTCTTTCGCATATTAATTATACCATTATTATTATCATTATTATTAGTTTTATATTACTACATTATAAAGATTATAGATATACATTACTATATGAGTATATTAATTTCAGTGGTAATTTTAATTGTTTACGATGCCGATATATGAGTTGCTGCGAAAAAGCTATGATAGAACATGTTACAATTTTCCACGATTCAGCGGTCCCTCAGTTTTCATTTGGTAAACCTACAATTTTGGCAAATAGCATGTTTTGCATGTGTGGATTTTCTACCGTTTCTGGCAACAAATTAGGTAAGATTTTCTTTTTTAATTCTGGATGTTCATTAATATCTGAAAAAGAAATTTAAAAAAATCCTTTATCGTAAGAAGTTGTTGCTCTTAAAGTATATTAAGAAATTTTCAAATTTATACACACTTATCGATGCAGTTTATAACAATAATTATTTTCCAGAAAAAAATTACATACGCCATTAATAATGAGTATTTTTATTTTTAATGTCAGCTAAACATATTGCTTTATGTGAAAAAAAGTCTGCTTATCCTGATGAAGAATCTGCAAATAATGCTGCTTTAGAGAAGGAAAACTCTCCATTACGACAGCAATCCGGTAATTTTTTTTCTCGAATTTCGATAATAATATTTTTATTGATGAACATAAAAATTAATAATATAACATTCGAACAATTTAAGAAACATTTTTCTTTTTATAATTGTATCATGTAATAAAAATATTAATTAAGATGTTAAAATTTTAGCAGAAGGTCAAAATGTTTTAAATTTGTTGGGTTTGGTCAGAAAATCTCCAGAAAACGGAACTATATCTCCGGTGAAAGAAAATGAAATTGAAAATATGGACTACAATTTAAAGCAAAGCGATGTCAAATTCACAGAGGAAATAATTATAGAGGTAAGTTCACTCGCTTTTATGCACATAATATATCTATGAAAGATTTTTATATATATATTTCGTATGACTATAGTATATATATATACATTTAAATTTATATATTAATACATTTATAATTAAAATATATTCATATGAATAATAATATTTATTAATAATGATTATTAGAAGTAATTATAAATGTAAATTACATCAATTAAAAAATAATACTTGAATTTTTATATTATTTATATATAAAATTAATGACTTTTTACAAATTTATACAATATTTTATAAGTTATTTATGTTAAATATTAAAAGTAAAGCAGAAAGGTTTTAACATTACAAGATTAGAAATCGAAAACGAGGAATTTTTCACCAAAAGTAGCAATTAAATCTGGTGATCCGAACGCTTAAGATAAAATCAAAATAATTTAAATGCAAATTTTCTAATGATTATTAGAAGTTTACCTTAGAAAGACTACTTTCAGAAAGAAAAGTAAATGTTTTTGGAATAATTTAGGATAACGAAGAATCTCATTCGGTTTGCAAGGAGGAATATTTTGAAGAGGCTGAAAATAGTGAAAAATCAGAGGATTCTTTACATAAGGATTCAGATATTGCGGAAGTTAAGGCATCAGTTTCTGAATTATCCATAAATATATTACCATTAAATAAAGACGTAGAAAGCAATTATGAAGAAGCTCCAAATGAAATTAAAGCTAATATTGTTCCTGATAAAGAAAATTCTAATGATATAACCATAGAAATCAGTGAAATCATGGGTAAGAAATTGTTTTTAAATGAAATTTTATGTGAGTAATGAAATTTACCAGAACTAAATTATTTCAATTCACGAATGAAACATTAAATTTCATTTATTAACATTATTAAATACTTTCCTTTTATAAATATTATTTTTTATTTACTTTGAATCTATCTATAAATTAGTAAATTGATTTAGTAATAAATAATTATAAATTGAAATTTTATTAAAACACTTTTAATTTGTGTGATTTTATGTTTGTAGATAAGACTGAAGCGAATATTTCGAAATCTATTAAAGATACAAAAGAGGCAACGGAGGAAATAATTGAGAAAACTGAGAAAGTTGAACAACAAGAAATGCAGAATAACGAGCCAATGTGTTCCTTTACGGATGTCGTAAATGTGGCGAAAACGGAAAATGAAGAGAATGTTTGTGACGACATCAAAATGGAAATAGATGAAATGAATTTGGGAGATAGCATTAAACAGGATAATGACAATGTTCCTGATATGGAAATGAAAGATGATGATAATGTAAAAGATGATATAGACGACAATAAGGATTCGGAAATTCAGAACGTCGAAATAGCCGAAATAAAATGTCAGGACTCTAAAGAAATTGATGAAACCAGTGAAATTTTCGCACAGAAATTCTATGAGGAACCAGAAACCGATTTGAAGTCAGAAAACATAATCGATGAGATCGAATCAAATGCTGCTAAGGTGGATGAAAATGCAGATCTGAAGATTATGGATGTTTCTGTGACGGAGACCAATAGCAGTAATATTCTTGTGCCGGAAATAGATGTAACGGAAAGTCACGAGTCAGGAGAAACTGGAGTTGAAGAATGAATATGTAAGTGAATAGTAAAAAAGCAATGTAATAATTTTGAAACTTATTACGATAACCAATCAGTTTTATTTGGATTTGGATTGACACATTCCTCTATCTTTGTAATTCCATCAACACCTTGGAAGTTTTTTGTAAAGTAATTGATTCGGATTTAAATTAAAAAAAATGGAAAATACATATTCAGTTGCTAAGATTATACGCTAAATACCAGTTTAAATTCATTCATAGTTTTAAACATTTGAAATATTTTTTGCGTTTTCTAAAATTTTTTTATTAGATTTCATGTATCTATTCATGCATATTTCGGACGTTATATAATTTCATATATCGTGTTTGAGTTTAAACGAATGATATGTAATGGTTTTCAAATTTTATCTTCATTATATCCTATCGATCAGCGGCTCAAAAGTAATGAATTGGAGACTTGATATAAATATATTTATTTTAAATCAATGAGATTCTAACCTAATGATAATTGATCTCTTATTGACAATTAACTTTTTTGAAAAAGAAACATTTTATTTAAAAAATTTAAAATGAATGATAAAACTAGCATAATAAACCATATAAAAACATCTTTATAAAAATTTTCTCCATATTTCATTAAAATTTGGGCAGCTTCTTGGTTACCTGTTGTCATGCACTATGGTACAAAAGACCTTTTTTATCGTTCTATCATTTAACTACATCATTATTTAGAAAAACAAATATAAATACGGCTTCATGCTGCTCAGGGCCGTAATATTTCTTTGATTTTGTACAACTGCGAACTTGTTTATTAAACAAATAATTTCGTTTTGTTACATAAAAACCATAAAAAATTTTTCACTGTATATATCGAAACTTCTATTCGTAATCATTTGAAAATTTTTCGATGTACTCAAAAACAATATGACTTTTTTACTTCATGTTAATTTAACGGGGAAGAAAATGAAGAAATTTTTAGTTTTAGATTTAAAAACCAGAATGAAAGAGGGTAACCAGTTGTTCATTTTAAAAAAGACAGAAAACCTTCATATATAATGAGAATGTACAGACTACTATTAGATGTGAAAAATATTATCTTGAAATCTGATTTTAAAATAATTTTTTTTTTAATTTTTTTATGATCTTAAAAGTTTTCGTAAAAACTCTAGGGCTGCCATCGCCTTCTTTACTTATTTTTCACATATCTCGTTCTCAATTTAATCAAAATAGAAAACAAAAAAGAAAATAATTTTCATCTTTTTTTCGTTAAACATTTGGCATCTATTTTAGGTTTCATTTTTCTCTTAAATAAATTTGAAGTGATATTTATCTGTAAAAATTGTCTAAATAATATTGAAAATAACAGTTTCTTAACAAGAAATGAATGTAAATAGAACAGGTAGAATTATAGTATCTAGTGCAAACATTAAAAATATTTTTGTTTCATTCGAATCTGTTCTATCTTTATCATTGATTGCGAGTTGTTAGTCATTTTCTTGAATAATGCTGCATAGCTATGTGCAATGCAGTGATAATGGTAAGAGAAAAATCTTTTTTTTTCTTTTGGATATTTACAAAAAATTTTTTATTATGAAAATAGACATTGCGAGATATCATATGAAATAAAACAGGAGCATAATATGAAAAAATTACCATCAACAGAAATTTTGGCTTTTCAAGGAAACAGTTCTATAATTTCATACACATTGTATATATATACATAAATATTTAACATTATTTAAAGAAATATGTCACCCAGTAAGAATCTGAAAATACAAATTTAATAGAAATGTGAAATAAAATTTTGTATTTTTAAGGTAAAATTAGTTTGTTTTAGATGTAGCACTGATACAATTCCGAACTGATATTCATTTAATATTTTTCATGTACAAAAGAATTAAAAAGTAATGATTTATGCGTTAAAAATTTTTTGTTATATTACAGAAACTTTAAAATAAAAATAAATTTTCTTAATAAGAACACAGAAATTAGAAAAAAAATTTAGAAGTAAATTTTTCCTTTGAGATAATAATAATCTTATAATGAAAAGGAAGATTTTTTTTTATTATGTAACAATCCTTCACCGAAAAAATTATTGTTCATATACACATTGATTAAATATTTTAATAAAATTTTGACATGTATAATATTCAATCAGAGCAAAAGATTGAGTAAAATCAAAAAAATGAATTAGATTTCATTGATCATAAAATGTTAGGCTGAAGCCTCTTTTCTATTCAAGTAATTAAAACTAAAATGTTCTAGCTGGAAACTCATTTAACCGAAGATCTGTCTGAAATCTCATTGGACAAAGTGATAGCTTGTGCAGAAAAAATCCTAGCTGATTCCACTTCGTATGATGAAGTAGTTGAACCAATCACAAAAAAAGATACTTCTAGGATTTCTGTTTCAAATAGAAATATCGGCCCACTCGACGGACTGTTCAGTAAATATGATTTTTCTATTAAATCTTTACTGCTGGAGACACCAAAAGAAGCAAAGGAATGTGCAAGATTTTCCGAAGTTACATCAGCTTCTAAAGTCGAATCTGGATCAATAAGCAACCTAATTAACGAATATAATAATGAGGAGAAATCAAAATTTGGTTTGGAACCAATTTTGGAAGAATTACACGATCAGAATGAGGAAATTAGCCATTCAAAAAATATAAATATAAAAAAAAGAAATGTTTACGATAAAATAGGTTTAAGGTAGGTTATGGATCATTCTTCTATCGAGCATAATGCACAAATGAAATAGGAAATGTTCATCACTAAAATAAAAAACCAAAAGGAACTTTTTACCTTCAATAAAAAATGGCTTTAATTTTGCCACAGATTTTGCTATCTCATTTTCAAAATCAAAGCCACAAAGCTTAATTAAAAATTCAGCTAAGGATTAATAGTAGTCTCATCTTTGAAAAAAAATTATTAATAAAACCCTGAAATGTTGATGGCTATCATTGTCCGTTATTGGTATTGTTTTCTTAAGACATGTAATGATCAAAAATAAATATATATATATATATTCATCATTGTAGATAAAATTTTTACATTTCCTTCATTTGCTCTTTCCCTGAAAATTCATAACTTTTGCAGTCTCGACGAAAATTACGATAACGTCGAGGCTGACGATGATTTACTGGATCCAAAATGTGTAGCCGATGTTTTGACCGATCTGTCGAAAAACAAGATCGACGTTTCCTCTCCAAATTTCTCGCAGCACAGTCGTGAAAGTGCTAAATATAACGAGTCCAAGTCAAACAACCAAATGAATAGCAAGCCAAGCACACTGAATTCCCAACAAAAGGAGAACTTACAAAAAGATAACATCATTAATAGAAAACATTGTTCACAAACTATGGCTGATGACTCTGCGACTAAGACTGAACGAAATAGTCTCTGTATCATGAGGTAAACTCCGTAAAATACTTTTTTTACAATAAACTTTTGACAGTTTACACTATCAATTTGTTGCAAGCAAAAGGTGTCTTACATACGTAAGACTAGGGATATTTCAATTGGTTAACCACAAAACAGTGTAATCAGTCATTAATTGAAATTTCAAACTGGTTATTGTTAATATAAGTCAACACAAACAATAGTAATTAAACAATCATTCATATCCATTACTTTTTCGTTCGTATCAAATTTATGAAAAATCATTGAAATTGGTGACGCAAAAATAAGAAAACTATTTGAAATATTACAATCGCAGTATACAAAAATACGTTGAGGTAGAGTATTCAATTTTACTTTCTCTTGCAGATATTCGCAAAGCTTCACATTAATTCCAGAATCTAAGGTCAAAGCGGAAATGACGCATGGTATAAAACCCGACGCAAAAGCGCGGTTCGAGCCAAAAGCACAGACCGATGGGAAACACGTCCAAAGTACAAACAAAAGCGCCACAACCACCAAGCCGCAGCTTCCCGCGAGTTCTTATCAAGATGCAATGCTAAAGCTAAACGCGAAAAATGCTCCAAAGTGCAATTCAGATGCTTCCTTTGCCCATGATGCACAACCAAATGCAAATGGGCATACCAACCGAAAATACATAGTAGTAACACAATACGGTGCAAAGCCGAATCTTAAAGACAACAGCGACTTGAAGCACAATTCCATTTCGCAGTCCACTCTCAAGGCCGATACGAGCAAGCAGCGCAGTCCAATAACGCAGAGCATTTTAGTGCCCGATCTGGAAACGCGAAACAATCCGGTCCCGAAACGCAGTGCTCATATTACCCTAAATCCCGAGGCAACTGCGAAAAAATCGATTTCTGGAAATATTACGAAAACAGAAAGAACAAGAAAGATAACTTGGTACAAACTGAAGATCCCTGACATTTGCGACATCTTCAAAAAATACTTTTCGACTCCCAGTAACGTACTTCAAACATTAAGGCACTTTATGAAAGGTAAGAGGAAAATATTGAATTTATATCCAGTTTATTTGCGGCGAAATAAACACAACTCATTAAAAACGGTCGTCTTCGATTTTTCGATTTTGTAAAAAATTCACGAAAATAATAAAACGTAAATACTCCTGGTTGAAGTTGCACGTTTCAGACACATCAAACGCTTCAGAGAAATCCTTTTCACCGACCGGAAGCTTAGGCTCATCTCCCGGAAAGATAACCGATTCAAATTCGACGCAAAGATTAAAAGTCTGCGCTTATTAAGTTAAAGTTATTTATGCGTCGGCCGAGGTGCTGGAAACGTATCAATCGCTTGTTGCAACTGTCGAACGGGGTTCGGCGTCGGAATTTTCCGTTTTCGGATCGCTGTGAACACCCCGAAACTCGCATCTGACGTCAGCGATCATCAGCCAATCAGAATCGCGTGTTTAGAGCACCTACTTTTTAAGTAGGATTTAAAACGGTTTTTCTTTCGGGTTTTGCGTTGAACCGAAAACCCTGGTGCGTTAAAACAGCGTTAACATGAAATCAAAATTTGAACTATCACATCTTAACGCTTATTTTTTAGATGCTAGTGATCTCGAAAATAATTCAGTAAATTTAGGCATTATCGCAGCGTCAATCGTTGGAATTATTAGTTTAACGCTCTGTTTCGGTTTGATGTTCTACGAGCCACCTGGACTCATAGACTACATGCTTCATTTCGCTCCATTATTTCGAAAACGGCGGTCATTGCTTCAAAGATTTTATGATACAATATTGGGAAATCTTTATTACTTCCACTCGTACATATGTAAGTATTAATATAAATTTGAATAAAGATCGAATTTTTAAATTAAAATAAAAATTTTTTTTAATACAATTCCGTTTACTTTTCTAAAGATAAATAACAGCTTTCAAATCGTTCGACGTTTTGGCCTTCATTTACTTAAAAAAAAATCGAATTTAAAAAGATTCCCACGCAGATATTCAGTAAACTGAATTAAGATTTATGACCCAGAATTTATCAAGGTATTATTAATATTGGACTTTATAATATGAGATTCGTGTTATCTGTAACGAGAGTATAAACATCAATTTTTTTTTAACAGGATATTCTGATCTTATTTCCTCAAACAAATGTGAATTTTAACTTATATTTTTCCCTGAATTCGTTCCAGCATACCAAAAAAAAGGAAAAAAAAAGGAAAAAGTTAGATTTGTTCCAAATTAATGACCTCACATCGCAATCTAATCCGTAGAGCATCATTTCACCTAAATTTGCCCTTTTACATCGGATGGCTTTAATTACTCTAAGAGTTTTGTGCGTTAGGTATGGTTATGTAAGGTGAATTACATATGAGAATGGCGTGCGACTTCATAAGCATATTCTCCTCTTTCCAAAATTATTTGAAAGAAGAACAGAAAGTGAGAGATGTAAGTATGGAAAATTTTTTGCTAATTTTTTGGCCAGTAACGAGCATTATTCATGTGGCTGCGAAAATTATTCCCATGAAATTAAAACATCATAATTTAAATAATTAATTGGCGATGAAAATTTTACATTTTAAATATTAAAACTATAATTTCATTTTATCTAAAGTTTCCTGTTTTAACTTATTTTTCAATTCTAATTTGACAATCGTTAGGATTAATTTCAATTTGTCAGTAGTAAATGCATGAGATAACAGTCTATTTGAGATTAATTATTAGCTTTAGTAACACAATTAATATAATTGTTTATATTTATAATCATTTATTCTTATTTGTATTTTTACTTAACCATCTAAGAAAATTTAAAAAGATTTTAGATTCCTATGCTGAAATTATGTTGCTAATGTCCAAGATTATTCAATTTATCAGTGGATATTAGCTTCGTAATATTTCAATTGTATCTTTAATTTTCATAATGCTTTTAAAAATTTTTATTTATTTTACAAACTTTTATTTGATATTGCTGTAAAATTAAATATTTACTCCAAAATTATTTAGAATTGTGAAAAAGATAATCTAAAAATTTCTATAAAGAAAGTTTAATTTTTGCTTTAAAAAATAGTAAATATTTATTTTAGGAAATATCCAACATTGTGAAACTTCTGGAGCCAGCAGCTCATGAAATTGTCACTATATTGCAAGCAATACACCAAGATGGTTCAGACAGTGGAAGTAAGTCAAAATAGATTTTATTTTTTCATTTGTGATTCAGGAATGATAGTCACTAAATTCTATGCCAGTTTTAATAATGTTTTCATTTTTACTTACAGTAAAGTCATTTTGTGAAAAATCTCGCCAGATTATTGACAAAGATGTAAAGCAAGAATACAAAAAACTAAGCAATTTACTTGGTAACCTCCCAACAAATCAGTATTATAAATTTCATGATCACTGGAGGTTTGTGACTCAAAGAATGTCATTTCTGGTGGCATTAATAATCTTTTTAGAATCTGGCAAACTTGCTACTCATGAAGAAGTAGCAGAAATATTAGATGGTAAAAAAATAATTTAACATATCATTAAATTTTTAGGATAATGTTAAAAATTATTTTTAATTTTTAAACTTTATTACTAATAAAGTCTTATTTTATTTTTATTACTAAAAAAATCTTACAAAAATAAATTAAGATTTTTCAGATGTTTTTTTGCTTATTCTGAATTAAATAATTACTTTTAATAGCACTGAAAGAATTTTCTTTCACAACTGCTTCCGAAAATTTTTCTGTAACAAAGTATTATTTGCATTTTCAGTTATTCTAGGAAAAATTATTTTAATTAATTTTTGAACTTTTTTAATATTCAAATCACAAAGAAAAAAGGAAAGGAAAAAACATTGGAAATTATTCATATGTTCTTCCTATTAGATTTAGCTGATTTTAATTAAATAATTAATTTAAATTTCTGTTTTGATGAAATAATTAATTTTTAATTTTGACTAATCTTTTTAAACATTAAAATATATGTCAAAATATGAAGATGATGTGAATAAAGAAAGAAGTTAAAATGTACACAGTAAATAGAATTCTTTTTCTTCTAGTTCATGAAGAAAGAAACTCTGGCTTTCACCTGGATATAGTGGATTATCTGATGGGCATTCTTCAATTAGCTTCTGAATTAGTGAGTTGAGAAAGAATGTAAATGAATGATTTCTCAAATCCAGTGTCATGTACTTACACACATATTTTGTTAAACTTTTTTTTTTAGTCTCGCTTTGCTATAAACAGTGTAACTTATGGTAACTATAAGCGGCCAATTCAAATTTCAAAATTTGTGATGGAATTAAATGCTGGTTTCACACTTCTTAACTTAAAAAATGATGCGCTGAGGAAGAGATTTGATGGTTTAAAATATGACATAAAGAAAATAGAGGAGGTAGTATATGATTTGTCTATAAGAGGATTAAAGCAGGATGAGGAGTAAAAATCAAATTTACACAAAATGAATGTATTTGTTTTTTTTATTGATGTAACATTCCCTTTGTAAATATATGTATTATTTTTTACTTTTAATACTTTATTATATATATAATTTTTATATTTTTTTTCTTCAAGGAGAGCAAAATCTTTAAAAAAAAGTAAACAATTAAAATTATATAGTAAGTTGTAAATGTCTTGCGTTACAAGAAAATGTTCTTTTTAAAATGTTAAGAAAATACTTTGTAATTATACCTATGTAAATTGACCTAAATAAATTAAAAATTCACGGCTGATTGAACATAAATTGCCATTAAAAGTTGCACCCTGGTAAAGCTGTTCTTTTTTAAAACAATTGTTAAATTTTTCTTGAATTTACTGTAAATAGCGGGACCATGTCTATTAAAAATTCATTCAGTTTGAAAAATTTTTCATTTTGAATATTGAGTATCTGAGGATTAAAAAATGATCGCTATATTCTGTAATATGTAATGGCATTTATGTGCTAAATAAATAAATGTTAATTTTCATTATATTCTGTAGAGGTTATTAAATATTTCACAAGAATTGATTCTATTTATTTTCTCTGATCTTCAATGAAAGAAAAGGGCTCAAGTTATATAATGGTATCATAAGCAATTAGCGACTAATTGTAATAAATGTGATTAAAATGATTAATTTTTTTAATTCTTGAACTATTTGTGAACTGGAAGATTCAATTAATGTTTGCTATTCAGCATGAATGTAATATATGCCAACCCTAATTCTTCATGCTCAAGTTTGTTTCATAAGTTTTCCGATTCACTGGTAAGTATTATCACGTATGATTAACTTTTAACTATATTGATATGAGTTACTGCTTTTATTGCATCAATAATATTTTCCTTCAAATTGAAGCCTTCAAAGAAGAATGCTGCCAGTCATATTTGTGATATTTACATATAAATAATATCATAAATGGATCTAGGGTAATGCTTTATTTTGTACAATCCAATAACAATTTAAGGGCTTAAATTTTTGCATAATTATTTTTGATCGATTTTTTTTAAAATTATTTTTCTAATTTCCATTTAACTGAATACATTAGAAACAAATTGTTTTCTTTCAAATAATTGTTAGAATAATAACATAATCCATCAATAATTGTTTTCCTGATCAGGATTTTTTTTTAGCTGATCAGGTAAATATTGTTTTTCCTTAGAAGGATGCTAATAAGGGCTGATACATTCAATATCAGGACCATGTCGCAAATTAAGGTAGTACCATTTTTCAAAATTATTTGGATAACAGTTGGTCTTTCACTTTAAAAATGTTCCAGTTGTCATTTTTATCCGAAAATAAAAGAATTAGTTTCTAATAATGTAAACTTAAACACTTTAAAAAATTGTTATGCAGATTCTTTTGATGCAGGCTTAAAAATGCTATTTATCATTTATTATTTAGAACTTCCATAATGTATATTCAACTTTTAAAATTGCAACTTTTAAAGCATAACGTATTTAAGTTATTACAAAAAATGGCGTTAACAATTTTCCCGCCATTTTCTTATATACAACCACTTAATTCATTGATGGGACTATGAAATTACAATTTCCTTAATTAAAAATATAGTTGAATATAAAAGTATATATTTATCAAATATTTAAATTCGAGAAAATAAAAATTAATTTTTTTTTATAATAAAAAATGAAATTATCAAAGAGAACGAGGAAGTTATTTTTTGTTCACAGCTTTGAATATGAGTTCCGACGGAAACAAAATCAAAACAAATTCTATATATCTTGAAAATATTCGAAATTGTTATTTCAGCAGCATATTTTAGCGTTTAGAATTTAGAATTATTTTTTTAAAAATATTTTATATACAGAATCGGCCATGGTCATTAACTTAATATTATCTAGTCTTTTGTAAAGATACTCAAGAACAAGTGATTAATTGAGCGCCGATTCCGCGCAAAGTATTCTGGTCAAAAATCATCACAACTGAATAGAGCCGCCATGATGTATTCCTACAAAACATCTTTAATAGTAATGTTTGTATTGGAATTTTACTTTATTGTGACAGAGTGAAAGCTAATTGTCAACATGGGTACAAAGTAGTGACTTTAGTTTTTAACGTGGTTCGGGGCAAAGCCCTTACAGGACCCTCAAGTGCTTTTTCTGTCAATTTTTTTGGAGGAGAGTGATGTGTTCGTAGGCTGTCAACAAAATGAGCAAGCTCTCATTTCGGGCTCGGGCGCTGGACGCCGCGAAGCCAATGCCGATTTTTATGACAGAGGAGCTTCCGGATTTACCGGACTACTCAGCTATTAATCGTGCAGTTCCTCAAATGCCAAGCGGGATGGAAAAAGAAGAAGAATGTGTAAGTTTTTGACAAAAAATTTAATTTGGGAGTATGGTTGGGAAGCCATTTTGTTTACGTTACTTCGTCCTGGATCCGAGAGATGACACCCCTATCAATATTTAAGTTAACTATGATTTACAAAAAAAAATTAAAATTTTACTCAAAAAGAGATGAAAATTGCATGGAATGAGTATCTAAAACAATTCTTTAGAAACTGAGGAATTTATTAACATACCTTAAATATATAATCATTTATTTTCTTATCTTGTAATGCCTTTCAAAATAAAGCTGATTTCTTCATATGTCTAACCTAGAATTGAAACATGTTTATACATATTTATTGTATAAAATTAAGCTTTGAACAACTATATTGTTAATATTTCAAGAGATCAGATTACTTTACTGTAAATCTTATGAGTTTACTTTAGTATATCTCTTCTAAAAGTGTTTTTTTCTGCCAAATAATTTTTATATGTAACCAAGTAAGGTTAAATTGATTGTTAATTAATAGTTATAAAATTTGATGTTAAAATCTTTGGAAAAATTGATTAGAGGCAACTTGTGACAAAGTTTAAATATCATTTTCACTTTTTTATAAAAATTTCTGCATTTAATGTAAATAATGCATAAATTTATCAATTTCTTTACATCAGCATTTACCTTCATTTATGCCATTTTGTGCTTGGTTTTTTAAGTTTTATATATTATTTGTTTAAAGAAATTTGGGTATTATTAGACTAAATTCCATGCAATAAAGATATTTAATTAAAATTTTTTGCCTTTTCTTTAAAATATGAAAAATTATGAATGTCATTTTTAAGCATAAATTACGATTAATTTTTTTGAACATCGTAAAATCCTTTTTCTCATTTATTTTAAATATTCAATTAAATTGTTTTTAAAATGTTAAAATCAAAATATCAAAAACAGTTAAACATACTATTAAAATGTTAAATTATGAAATTTTACCTTTCAGGAACATCATTTGCAACGGGCAATTTGTACTGGTCTAATCATACCTACACCTGAAGTTTCCTGCATAGAAGACTCAGAAGCTTATGATAGACTCTATGCTACCACATACAAGATGCCAAGACAACTGATACATATGCAGCGTAAGTAAAATTCTACAAATAGTTCAATGTATATATTTTATATATAGCAAAATAGATTAATATTATTTAATTTTAAAGTCTTAAGCATGAAAATGTGTCTAAAAACAAGAAATGTCAAATTTAATATGTCCAAATAAATTTTTCGTTCTTTCTTAAAAGAATACCATGTTTTCTATAATGGGTTTGATTTAACATGTTTTTTTCTTTTTGGTACAGTATAGTTGTGACATGTTAAGGATTCCACAAGCCCTTGGTGAAACAGAACTTACCTGTATAATCCCTTGTAAGGGTGGACCCTGTAAGTGATATAAAATGAGTACCATATGAATACAGGGTTTTTTTATTTTGAGGTTAATTATAAAATTGTAATTATGTTATCATGAAGATTACATAAAGCTGAAAATAAGGTTATTTCCCAAAATACCCCTGTAATTCCAAAATTGTCAGTAAAATTTCTCTTGGTGATATAGCTTTAGTTTTAAAATAAATTCCCAAAGTTCATGTTAATGGAGTTCCTGAATAATATAAAATGCTCAAAAATGTAAAATTCAAAAAAATTGTACTCATGGTAATCCCAGAATTTGACCTTCTTGAAGAAATTATATATATAAATAATATAATTATAATTTGTATAACTTATTATATGTAATATAAATATAAAATATATGTATAATATAAATAGATCTAAATGGATACATATTTTTAACTTATAAGCTTAATAAGCAGTACTGTTATGCTTTTTTATTGTTTTTTTCCAGCTTTTGCAATGGAACAAGACATCCCTGATTATGATATGGATTCAGAGGATGAGAGATTCGTCAATGCCCAAGCAAAAAAAATGGACCTTACTCCATTAAAGGTATTTTATTTAAATTTCTGATGATAATTTTTTCTGACTTTGAATATTTATAGCTAAAATATGCACACATATATGAAAAAAGGTGAGTTAGATTTTTTATCTGCCTTACATATGCCTTTAAATTTTGATTATAGATAAACTGTTTTATTTAAAGAATTCACATTTATATATTCTCATTCAAATGTATAAAGAATAGTGTTTTATAGGAACTTACTTTTTTTAATTGAACAGACTAAAAATTTTAAACTTAGGTATGTGAAGAGTTAAAATTAAATTCCTCTAGTGGATAACTTCAATTTTGCGGAACAGTTTCCAATACTATATTATTCGATGGTTTGATGGTTTAAGCTAATATTTTTTTTGATTGAAATCTAAAAAATCTTATGGCTTTTTAAATGTTTTCAATATATTTTATTTTCTGATTTGAGAGATCAGATTTCCTTAATGTTGATGAAATATTTTTTTTTCAGTTCGAAGAGATGATGGATCGTTTGGAGAAAGGAAGTGGCCAGACTGTTGTAACATTGCAAGAAGCAAAAAGTCTGTTAAAAGAGGACGACGATCTCATTATAGCCGTCTACGATTACTGGCTCAATAAGAGGCTTAAGACAGTAAATATTTTTTTAGAATTTTCATTTATAATCAATAAATAGTATCATTTTACTTTATACTCTTATATATGACATCGTTTGGAATTTTAATATTTAATTATATGTAATTTATTATTGGATTGCTTTTCAGCAGATTATATTGATTTTTTTTCGATATTGCTGATCACTTTTAGATTTTTATTTCATTAACTTCTTTGATTTATTATAAAATATAAATAATTAAATCTAACAGATAGTGAACAAAACCTGAGATGATTTAATAATATCATTTTTTCAATTAAGTTAATTCAAATTAAAATTGCCAATCACAAATACTGAAATTTTTTTGTTTCCCATAAACTGAATTAAGTTTTAGATTATGTTGCAAATTTACATCTTTTTGGTTTCATTTAATTGTGCTTGTTTAAAATAATTTTTCTGATGTTTTGCATTGGTCTTTTAAAAAAGTTTCCATTATTTTTTTAATAGGTGGTACCTTTAATACCGATTGTAAAAACAGAACATAGGGTTGGATCAGCGGCAAACAACCCATATTTGGCTTTTCGAAGGCGTACAGAAAAAATGCAAACCAGGAAAAATAGGAAAAATGATGAAACATCATATGAGAAGATGCTTAAACTGCGAAGGGATCTTTCGCGAACAGTAACGTTGTTGGAATTGGTCAAAAGAAGAGAAAAAACCAAAAGAGAACATCTTCATTTAACAATCGAAATTTTTGAAAAAAGGTAAGAAAAAGTAAGATCATTGGATACTTTTAAAAAAGTAATGCTTATGCAATTTCCAAAGTTTTCGAAGTTTGAAAATTAAAAAAAGTATGGAACATAAGCAAAACTTATAAACCTGAAATGTTATAAATTCTTATTTATTATTAAATATAATTTTTTAAGGAAGTTGAACGTCGTGTATTTTAAATCTTGTTATATTTTTAATTATAAGGTATCAAGCCCAAGATTTTAGCGGCCAACTATTATCGGAGGTGTCAGCCATAAAGACTACTCGACCAGCTTTTGCACCTATATTTTCAAACCAGTTTGGGCTTAATCAGCAGCATTGGCTCAGCAAAGTACCTATTAAGGTAAAGGAAGAGTTTGAAATCCGAATATTTTAAAAAAATTACCACTTAAAATCATATTTTGAATAATTAATATTTTGCAGGAGGAAATATTACTTCCTCGTAAAGAGAAGAGACAGTACAAAAGGCGAAAGCATAAAGGTAGTATCGGAGGAGTTATATCTAGAGGAAGTTACTTAATTTCTTCTCTACAGACCTCCCAAGATACGATGCCTTCTTCGGAAGAAGAATTGGAAAGCACCCGACCCGAATTTACGGATCTTTCACAATGTGATTCCGAAGGAATGTTTTCATTTAGAAGAAAATTTGGTTGTAGTTATTTACCTGTAAGTGTATTTTAATTTTTTAATAGCTGTAACAAAGCGAGTTCATTTTTTTTAAATTGGAAATTTTTTCTTTTTTTCTAGCCAACATCAGGTTTCGGCAATTGGCCATGGTGTGGAGCAGACGAAAACGGTGGTGGTGATAAAAGGTTTCGATATTGTCCTACAAATATTGCTACACCTAAAGTTAGACATATTGGATTAGCCAGAAAAAGATTAGGAAGAGGTGGACGGTACGTATTTTTAAGTTTGATTATTGTACGTTACTGTAAATTATAAGAATGAACTTGGTAATAATATCCGCCGGTAGAAATTTTATGTAAATTTGGAATTTTTTTTAATTTAAAAAAAATTTAATTCATAAATAAATTAGAAATTAAAATCTTTGATGTAGTCCTTTTGCTATCCCAATTTTCAAATTGCCTAATTTATTAATTTCAGGGTAATATTAGATAGGACATCGGTGTTTTCCGACGAATTTTGGTCGTCCGTGGATTACACTGTTTACGATAACAAAACTGACTTGCCACTCTATCAACCCAAAACACCTCCAGAAACAAATGAAACACAATGGACAACAAATTCCAATAGTGAAAACGCTATGGAATCTTTACCTAATACGCTTATTATTGATGTCGAAAATCTAGAAGGCTGTGGAAATTTTAATTCGTTTCACACCTCAGATGACGAACAAAGTGGTGTAACAGATGAGTGCAACACATGTGGAAAAAGGGGTAATGCTGATGAAACATTACTCTTAAATAGTAGAAGTGATGAAGAGTGTGATTCTATCAGAAATTATAATTCCGAAAATTGCAGTGAAGTGATCGATCGGACTAGGATGGTTCAAAAAAATGAGGGCGATATTGATAAATTAAATGAAGCAGGCTGTGTTAGTTATCTTAATCGCGGTACAAGAAATTGCATCCGGTACGACGGATTTAGTAGAGGTGTCGGTCAACGAAGCTACTATTACGATAGGAGAACTAATAATCTGAGTTTCAACTCAATATCCGATTTGAATCGTCCGGGTAAACATTTTTTTAGACGAAATTACCGAATAGGAGGGTTCAAGAACATCAACTTTAGGAGAAAGAAAAAGGAGAATTCGGAAGAGAAATCGTTTATGTTTACGACAAGCGAAATATCTTTGCCCGAACTGTTTGCGGACTCCTCCGAGAAACTGATACCTCAAACGGAGCTGGAGTCGAATGATGATTCGTTTGCAATTTTGGACAAACTTGGCTTGGATGATGACTTTATTAAGAAGGAGCCGGAGATCAGTCTGGACGTCGATAACCCAATCGACAAAGCCTATGGTTTAACAAAAACCGAAACGGGTCAAAACTTTTCAGATAGTCAGTCAAATAATTTCCAGAAGCAGAGACTAAAAATAGATAAAAATATATTTGAATTTTCAGAAACGGACTTTTTAAAGTACGAAACAGATTGCGATGTTGATGATTTGCTACCGGATATTGTCCAAAACGACGTCGTCGGTTGTTGTGGTTTGTTTGGTTTAACACCCAATTCAAGATTCAATTTGGTTTCGCCAACCTATCTACCACTCGAAAGCGAGAAGATTGAAAGTGATCAGCTTGACGATCCAATCGACGTAACGGACGATAAACTGGTAGGACAATCGGGGAAGAAACCATCTTATGCTTCGTCTGTCTCGGCATCTGCCTACGGACAGATCGCCGACATAAGCAACGATGTTGAAAATCACGAAGTCACCTTACAGCTAAAGATGAATCGGAATTTGGAAAATGGAGCGGCAGTTAATGTCTTGGCTAGTCGTTTAAATGAGAAAAATGATTTCCCAGAGAATTTCCAAGTAGGAAACTCCGATAAGGAGAAGGTCAACCAGATTTCTGCGCCCACGCCACCGCCTCAGCAGCAGCAACAGCAACAACTACCCATTAACGACATATATGCTCTGAATCATCATAATTATACGATTTCCGGCCCTCCGGGGTATAGTTTTAAGCAAGTATCATCGGAAAATACTCAGAACTCTGGGAAACAGTTCGAAGATGACGCCCATTGCAATGCACAAAGCGTGACTGTTACGTCCAGTTCGGAAACATTGTCTAATTCGGGAAATGCGGGTTCGAATTACGTGTCGGGGAATCAAAGCGTGGGAACAATATGGTCCGGTCAAATAATGCGTTCTAACCAGCAAAATTTGAAGACCAACAGACCTTCCCAGCAGAGCACAACTCTCGGTTTTACTAAATTATCAGCATTGAGCGGTGCTCGCATAACACACAATCTCGGACACACTACCATAAACCACGATCCTGCTGGAACAACGATCCTTCGAGATCAGCCATCACCAAAGGTTATCATCAACAGCACGGGAGTCGGAATCAGCGATTCTGGAAACAGAAATGCCAAACACGAGGAAACCGTCAAAGCTGCAAATCACGATGGTAAGAAGATTCTTCAATCATTTTGACGATATCGGGGTGGCTTTTGTTTTGGTACCCTCACAGAGAGTCCGCGAAGCCACAAATCCAGATTAATAATCCAGCTCTTAAGTTCTCCAGTTCCATTTATCCAATAATTTTAGTAAAATTTTTAGTTCCAGTAATTTTAAATAAAAATTAACATTTTTTTTCCTCACGTAGTTCTTCATATTTCGCTTGTTTGTCTTTGTTACCATCCCATCAGCTTTTCACAGCATATTTTCAAGACAAAGACAGAAGGCAGGATTACCTTAGTCGAAAACCGGGAGAACAAAGATCGTTAATACAGTGTTAAACTTTACGAATCTGCAACAGACTGAGGCCTGACTTGTGTATTACAAAATTAGAACTTTTTGTGGCAAATCACGCTCATTATCATTTTTTTTCCCCGTTTCCTCTTTATATCCTTAGGACCCTTCCGGTAGAGTGGTTCTTGCGTTCTGCCCGGCAAAATGAGATCTGCACTTACATTTGTGTTCTGCAGTTCAGCTCTGGAGTTGTGTTTTCATTTAAATGGACAAAGATACACTTTATTTTGCGTTTCCAAATACCTGTTCAAAATGAAATTTTTTGTGCTTTTCTTGTTTCAGGTCCAGGCATTTTAAGGACTTACAGGGGAAACAATGCAAGAAATATTCACTTAACTTCGGACGGAAGTCTCATAGTTCCGGATGCTAACAAAAAATCAGTTTCAAACGGTCCTGCAAATATTGGATGTAAGGATGGCATTCATGGCTTAGAACTGTTAGTTTAAGTTTCCGCGCAACGGAGACAATTTGAATAAAGTCGCCGCACATTTTCGGCGACGATTTTCGCGTCGAAACCTAACCTAACGCGAAATTTTTCTAAAATGGAAAATTATTGCGAGCGAAACTTTACTGAGAACCGCACTTAGGTTGCTTGGCCCTTGCATCCACTGTCTTTCGGGCTTCTTGCTGCATAAAAGTCTTTTGCCATTTGCTGCAGCATTTAAGGCATAAAAGATTGAAAGATGTGTGGCAAACGAGTTCAGCTTCATCCTCCGCATCCGCTCTTTCCCCGTTTCATTGCAGTGGGCTTTAATTCTAAGCTGGAAATACTCAGGATGCTTTAAGAAACTGCGCGTTTCACTGCAGTTGCATTTAACCAGGCGAAAATAAAAAAGAAAGGACTTTCACGGACAGTGATAGTCATTCGGCATTTAGTGTCGCGCTGCTCCCCTTTTACAGTTCTTGTTATCAATCATCGACAAAGCTTGTAACAAAAGTTGATTGCGACGCAAGACCCACTTTTTTTTAGTCGAAAAATCATCCTTTTATGTTTATTTGATTAAAATCTGCATAATGGTTTCGGTCTGAGACTTTTCCAAAACCTGAACGGAGCAGGTTCAACGGGAGCAGGGCCAATCGGCCTCATCATCTTCATAATGTATTTCCATTAAAAGCGCGTCTTATTTGCTCCTCTAGCAAGCAAAAATTAAATATTCTTTTTTTTAAAGAAAAGGAGCGAAATTTTCGAATTTTCGTTTAAGCGAAGATCTTCCGCTAGGCTTGTCTCCCTTCTGGCCGAGAAGAAATTTTCGACTGGATCCGCTCGATCGTTTGGCGGCTTTCGAAGCGAAGCATTGAGCCCGCCGCTTTTCATTTCAGTCAATCAGAGGAGAACGATCCGAGCCGCAGCGGTGGCGGCGCAGCAGCAGTCGACGTCGATCAGCGCTCAGAACCCAACGGTGACGCAGCTGGTGACGGCGCCGAGCATCTTTACCATCGAGGGGGTGTCCGCGAACCAAAACTTCGTCGTCAATCAGGGTTTCGTTACGTCCACTCAGAATGCGACTTTCCTGGGCGGCAATCAGACGGTTAATTACGTCGCCACCGGCCAAAATGTTCTGGGCGGGAACCAGTCGAAGCAGGCGTCCGTGTCCCAGAGAAAAGTCTCGCTTCTGGTGAATCCCGCGCAGACGGTCGTGGTACGGGAGGCCGTGGACATCGACTTGGGAAGCGAAAGGTGATCGACGACAATTCAGCAAAGCGAACGAAGCCTCCGGTCGAAACGGGGAGGCTTCGCGTCCGTTTCGGTTTCCTTCCGTTGCGCTAACCGATTTCTTTTGCACGGTTTCAGCTTGGAAACGATCGACATAGAAACGAGTGAGGGGGACGAGGGCGAAGAGCAAGGAACCAATCAGGAGATGGCCGTCGACAACAAAAAACAGATGAGCGTTAGAAAAAACAATTCGCTCCCGATGGAAGTAACTTGAGAATGAAGCTATTTAAGGATGTAGACTTTGTGTATATGCATACGTAAAAGTCTGTAATACATGTGCATATATAAGAACTCGGTAGGAAGTACGAAATATTTACTAGGAACTTAATTCTTACCAAAAGAGTTTCTTGTTTAAAAAAAAAAAAGAAAAAAAATAAATGAAAAAAAGAAAAAAGGATTGAAAGAGTGAGAAAAAGCTTAATCAGCACTTTGGTTATAGCATAAAAAAATTAAAAAATAAATAAGAAAAAAAGATAATTATAAAATGGGTATGAAAAAATTAACTTTACATGCTAGTAGTTTTTGCCGAGGAACGTAGAACTGGCGACAACTTCAGTCTCAGCCGTCGACAGAGACAGGAAGCAGCGAAAAATCTTTTTCTTCAACGCGATTTTCTTTTGGAAATTTTTCCATTTCCCGATCCTTTTGTTTGAGGGAAATTTTGTGTAACTTTTCGCTCCTCCAAGCAATTTTATGAACGTTAATTCCAGGTGTTTTTTTTTTTTATTTTTTTTTAATTTATTTTCTTTTTTTTATTCCGTTGCCGTGTCGTTTTGTAATGACTAAAAAAAGTCAACGCAGATAAACGTTAAAGAAAAGTTTTTTGGCTTCTTGATTCTCCGCTTAACTTTCTTTTACCGTCGCACACCTGACAGCAGGCGAATCGATGGGATCGCGCACTTCCGGCAGAGTCGCGGGAAGGAAAACGGGCCCCCGGCGCGCGGGCGCCGGGTCTCGGGTTCTCCACCGGAGGAAGATGAGGAAAAAACGGAATTTCGCTACTTCCCGTTCGCTGCAGTAGACACGTTTGCGTGTAATATATATATATGTATATATATATATATGTGTGTGTATGTATGTATATGTAAAATGCGCTCGCACCGCATGACGCAGGATGTGGGAAATTTTCCTTTTTCCTTCACTTCTCCGTTCGTTGATTGTTCCTGGGTTTTTCCGGAAGCGACGGGGAGATAGCAGAAAAGGTTCAGGTTCGAGCACGGAAAGCTCTCGGCTCCGCTTCGCGCGGTGGATTCCTCACCACGACAGTTTTTTCTTCCCGCGATCACACGGGAAATCCCCGGCCGTTCGAAAATCCATCGACGCCGGCTCTTTTCTTTTTTTTTTTTTTTTGTTTTTTCTTTGACTATGAAATTACTATAATATAAATATATAAATATAACCGCTATCGCCGCCTCGGCTAACTCTCGCGAAAGGGTGGGGTGATTTGAAAGTGCGAACAACCCCCAGACGAGGCGACTGCACCCCCGAACCTTTTTTCTACTTTGCCTCATCGAATTTAGGTACATGTCATTTTGTTCTCTGAAAAATAAAAACGCAAAAAAAAAAACAAAAAAAACATTTAAAAAAAAATTATTTTCTGCGGACAAATCATTTAATTATATATTAATGTGAGTTTGATGTTCTATTGTAAACATCCAAATGTATTGGTTTGGCTAGTACCTTTAATATTAAATATCGAAAAAAAAAGTTATTAAATTTTAAAAAACGTAATTATAAAAGTATAAAACGAGGGTTGAGATGTTAAAAAGCGAGGACTTTGTCCAGCTCCGATCTTGGGCTGCTTTGCATTCGGCATACAACGAAAGGCCACCTTCCAGGGGGCCTACAACGAAGTGGGAAAAGCCTTTTTTTCCTCTTTTTTTCGATTTCTCGGCAAATCCCGCTGATCCGTTTTAACATCTCTCCTTCTCGCTTAGCACTTCTTCGACTAAGCTCACTTGATATTCATATACGTATATAAATATGTACTATACAAAAAGAAATGGAAAAAAAAAAGGTGTCATCCAGTTTTTCATATTAATTTTTATCGTTATTTGTTGTTTTCAATAGGATTGTACAAAAATCTACATGTTTTTGAAATTACAACTCAGGTTCGGTCTCAACCGAGTAATGACTGAGAGAAGAAAAAAAATGCCAAAAAGAAGGAAAAACGCAAAAAAAAAAATTGTCAGCTTATGTATTAATGTGCATTCATATAGGCTGATCATCTATGTGATGTAGATTAATATAAATGCAGATTTAGCTTTTTATCCTGATTAAATGTAAATTTTTTTCTTTGCATGAAAAAGACCCAAAATATAAATTTATGAGCAAAATACTAAAAATTATTTCTCGATCTGCGTCGAATGCCGCACGGACCGTGTTAAAAATACTTCGTCCAACAAAATTGCTTTCAAACGAAAAGAAATGGACATCGACCTTAACCCGTGAGCGTATTATGCATATGAATGCGCACCGAATGAAAGAGAATGAAAGACCCGGAAGGGTCCGAGGGGTTCGCTTTCGAGCTGTTTCTGGAGGAACGCAGTTTTCCCCGTCCAGAGCCACCCTGGGCGATTTTGTTACGCGAAATCGAGTAGGGTGGGAAGTGGCCTGCTCGCGACCTCGGGCGGCGAAGTGTGGTGTGATCCGTGGTGGGGATCCCTCACCACCCTCTGCCGTGAAAGCCCGGGAACGGTTCTTTCGCGTAACAGGTAACGGGGGCGCGTACCGACTTGGGATATTTCGCCGATCCATACCTGAAACCGACAGCGGCGTTCGGCGCACTGCGCAGCCCCTCGACCGGGAACATGGACGGCCGTCGTCGACGAGGTAAAGGCAGCCCGAGTACGGTATCTGGCACGGGAGAAATCGCCTTCTCACCGCAGTCCTGTCGCTAACGCTGCGGCGGTAAAAACTTGTTTCCTTTGTGTCATATACTTTACGCGTACATCGCTCTTACGACGTTGACGTGGGTTCGCCTCGCTTTGGTCTCTAGTTTTTCGCCTGGAGGAGGATCTCTACAAATGCCGGGTATCGGTGTCGCCATTCATCGAACGCGGCACGACCGGAGCCATCTTCAGATGATGCCCATGAACTTTTAGTAATTGCCAACTAAGACCGCTGCGAAACACTTCGAGGCTGGGACGAAAAAAGAAACCTACCCAGTGTTCCGGCTCATTTTGACGTCGAAGTCTGCACATCTCGGTGTTCGGAGTTGAGAGTCCTTTGCGGATTATAAGGAACTTTTGTGAAGCTGTTAAACTGGATCCACTTCCGTCAGCTCGTCCAGGATCAGAAGCTCGCGAAAGGAAGAAGGCGGCGGAAAATTTGATGCGACGCCGTAAAAAGTAATTTTAATTCTGTCCTGCAACAAGAGTATCTGTTAAAGCCATTTTTAAGAAAGATTGCGGAAAACTAAAGCAGGCCTTACCCAAAACCATCGTGGACATTCACAATGGAAATAAGAATTGTCCGGAAATATTCATCGCTATATAATGTGAACAAGTGAATAGCTGTGCTTCAAGGTATCCGCTTTTCGAGAACGTTAAAGAAACGAGCAAATGGCAAGTTTTCCAGCTTACCCGGGGAGGCATTTTGCTCCCTTACGCACAAAGACCGAATCACGAAACCGAAAAGCGGACATCAGCAAATAAATCTTAAATCGTTTTGCTCGGAATATAGTGCACGGATTTCAGTTGCTGACTAAACTGAATACGTCAAAAATAACAATCTTTCATAACTTGAATTCATTTTATTTGTAAAAAAAGAAAAAAAAATTCATAACCAAAATTCACCTGAATCCCATACTTAGCAATCTGACATCTAAGTAATTATCTTTAGCAAATACGCATCGCGTTTTAGTACAGTAAAATATTTAAACCCTAAAAAGAAGAAGAACGCTAAATTGTGGACCTATAAGGACCAGTATGTAAAGTACTAACTCAAAAATGATATATATCATTTTCAGACTGTAACATTTCAACCGTTATCCGAGGAAAAGAGATTCTGTTTTAATTATAAAAAATTGTTCAGATTTTATGCTTTTATTCCGTACTTTTTAATAAATCGCATAAAAAATCGAAAAAACTTCGAATTTGTCCAAAATTATTATTCGCACGGCATAACAAAAAAATGTATATTTACATTTAAGAAAAATTGAATTCGTTAAGAAAGTGATTGTGAAAATTAAACTAAACTGTAGCTTCAGATACGGATTCAACTGTCAATTTAACTTGTGGAGAGATTCGAAATTTTTTTTTTTTTAAATAATCATGGAATCGAGATTTTATTTTCATTTTTTTTTATTTTGCAGTTTAAATTTAAAAGGACCTAAATTTGCCATCGTCGCGAAAAACGCGACATATCCAATATTTTTCTTTATTTAAGTTGATTCTATTGCGATTGGAGTTTTTGACTCTGAAAACAATCATGGATTCCTTCTTTTTATTCATCTTAAACCGAAAGTTTTCTCCATGAAAGTTGCCGCCTATTTTAAGTGTCGCAAATGAGTGTTTTCAAAGATTTATAAAATTAAAAGCACAAAATCATCCCGTAAGATTATATTCTTTTCTTGTTGGTCGTTTTTTTATTTTATTTTTTTTTTTTTTTTTACGGATCACCTCGGAACGGTAAATATTGCAGTACTGGAAGAAAAGACAAGTTAGAACGTAAGATTTGGAAATTCAAATCGCATTCCAACGAAAAACGGTAACAAAACTGGAGCGTTGCAGGAACGTGGTTGGTTTAAGCAACCATGACGTCATCACCGACTTTAATCGAACCGACTGAACGCACTCCCATGTAGATGCCCATTTTCGGGGAAGTGAACATGTTCTTTTGCTTGGAATCCCTCACCATTCTGTACCTGGAAAATTATTTAAGAAACGGCTTTTTTATCGGAAACTTTAATATAAATTGCTTTCACTTGTTGATCCTGTTTTCGCTTTAAAAAGTGATACATATTTTTTTTACAGCAATACATAATTTATGTCGAGACCGGCTTTAATTTCGCAAACAATTTTGTCGTCGATTTGATTTTGTGCCCCTTCTGTCGAGATGAATCGACGTTTTCTGCACGCGCAATTGCGATCTGGGTCTGCGTTTATCTGTTAATTCGGTGATCTCCGAGACAACTTATGTACGTGCCGAATTTTTAGGGTTTATAATTTTAATTTTCGCAGTAATCGCAGCTTGAACCCGACTTACTTTTGCAGCGTCCTGAGGGGCTCCATGTTTTCCGATTTTTTGCCCGTGTCGGGATCCACGGTGGTGAACAGGCACCTGAGGGACAGAAATCAGCATCAGCATTTACGCAGATTGTTTCCGGGTGAATAAAACGAAGCACTAACCTCGTGCACGGAGCCAACGTGCGAAAAACCACGTCGCCGATTTTCACCCAAGCCCAGTTGTCCTCCTCGAAAGGAATCAGCTTCTCGCCTTTTACAACGATATTCGGTCTGAAGAATAGAGGAGTAACTTTTTCAACTCCCAAACGACCGCTCAACTCGTTCACCGATGCCTCCGATATGAGATGATAGGACAGCGTGTCGGAGAAGAGGGCCTGAAAAGAGTTTTTCCGTTACGCCTTGTCTTGCATCATCCTGCAGCAGATTCTCCAGGCATCCCCGTTACTCACGGCATCCTCCGGCCGATAATCTTTGCCCATGAATTTGATTATTTTTGACACTTTCGAACTTATCCTTTTCGCCTTGGCTCTGTTGCCGCAGTACAGCAACCTAAACCCATGATCCTCGTCAATCAGGTATCTCGAAAGCCACGTCGCAATTTCGTCCCCGCAGTCGATTCCCTCCGCCACCGCATTCCAGATTCTGCGAGAGTGAATCTTCAAATGTAGAATTATCGCGTAGACGAAGGTGGGTTTCTATCTCAAATTTCCGTACCTGATTTCCTGCGTCGGGCCACGAAGATGAAGAAAATCCAAATCGATCGATTCGGTAGAGTTGTCGGAGCTTAATTTAAGCTTTCCCTCGTGCAAAGATGCCGTCAGCTGCGTTAGTTTTGGATGATCCCTTCCAGTAATGAAAGATCCTTCGGAATTAACCACTACGAACATTCTGTAAGCGAAACAGAAATTGAATCAGGTTTAAATAAATGTTATTTTGGGCAAAGAGGTGCTGAAGTTAAGGGGTATCAAAGCTCTCACGGTGTAAAAACATTAAAAGCCTTTTTTTACAGACGAAAATCTCCTATAAAGTAATGGCATCTTGTTCCACACTTTCAAACATCCTTTCAGGTCTGAGCGCTGACGGAATCGATCGTATTTACCTGTCCATAAGTTCGTTTGCTTTGCCACCCAAAAGAGTGCACGCGATTTCCTTCGATTTTATCCCCTTGCACGACTTTAGGGGATAAATGTACAAATCGCTGACCTCTCCTATTTTAAACCATTCTTTCGGGGGGTTGTTCCTGAAGTATCGCCTACACCATGCAAATGCATATACGAGTCCCGTTGCCGCAGCCAAAGTGCTGCAGATCACGAATTTTTGATCACCTGAAAAAGTGCTCCTGAAGTAAAACAAGGAAATTTTCATTTCTGAATCTTTAATGTCCTTCCCGCATGCAGTCGCGAGTCATCTTCCTCCGGTCATGCTTTTGCCTGCTGCGAGAGATAAGGAAGCGATTAGAATTTAAACGCTTTTAAGATTCTTCGAGCTCTCTCCGAAAAGTCTTCAGTATTCCCGTCAGAACTGATTGATAACCTGCCTTGAGCTAGAACGAGTTTTTTCTCTGTTCCCTACCTAAGCCTGTCCACTTAACCCTTCTTTGAACGGGGAAAAAAATCGAAAAGCTCTAGCTCTACTTAGAAATTTATTATCGCATTTGCGGCGCAGTCAATAAGTGGATAAGTCGAACGAAGTCAGTAAAATGGATTTTTTTCTCATTCAAGCTGATAATTTAGTAATGGTTTGCAAGATAGTTGAATTGTTGGAAGGTCATCGTCATGTCACCATCAAGCAATATCATACTTACATAAATTTAAAATGACCATTCTTTACACAAGTTTCAGGAATGTATGAGGAAGAGAATGCTTTTCATAACCGCGTACCCGAATTTGAATTTAAAATTATTTTAAACCGACCAAAACCCAGTGAATATTAAATTAAGTTAAGAAACAAAAACAAATGAAGAACGAACAGGCAAAGTTTTGTTTATCTGTCCGCACTTGCTCAACGACGACCAGTGTTTGAAAAAATAAGATGGCGTACGAAAGCTGGCAGGGTTGGCATCGAAAAAACTAACCGGACCTTCGGAATAATTTCACGGGGAACCGAATAACACGGACAGGGAAATTTTTCAGGATTCACGTCGGATATGCGACCGTACGGGGTATGGTATTAATTTCCTGCCTAACTAGTTCTGAAACTGAAAAAAAAAAAATTATTTTCATTTTTGGCGCAGTTTCAGAGTGTGGCAACCCTGCGCGCATAATCTCATTAAATCGTTCGTTATTGCGTAACATTGGAGCGATGGGTGAAAAACAATTCTTTTTCTCTGTCACGCTCGGTACAACGGCATTTCGGGAAATGGAAACAAATATCAATTTATTTCTTTAATTTTTAAAGTTTACAACGTGATAAATGCAAGCGCGGTTCATTTTTTCCTTTTTTCTTTTTGCTCTCCACCTCAACGGCCGGATACACATCAAGTTTTTACCTACCAAAATTATTCCGTGCTAATTTTCGAAAATTTTTTTCAACAGGCATCGATTTTGTTTATAAATTCCCAAGCTCCCTTTTCAACGACGCCGATTCCGACGCAGGATCTGTTGGTCTAAAGTCACCTTTGGCCCATCCGCATTACATTTCCGGAACGGATTCCCGGATGATAATTCAATTAGACGACGATTTTCATCATTTTATCTTTAATAAAAACAACCATTCAAATTTCCTCATTTTACACACACATATTTTTCTCTGACATCGAGAAACATTGCGCAGAACGCCTCAATCCGAACCCAAAATTAAAAAAAAAAAAGTCGCAAATGAACATATTTTTTTTGCAGGTATCAAATCTTTCGCAGATTTTATTTTTATTTATTTTTCTTCATTTGTGAAAATTTATATATTATAATATTAAATCCAGTTTTTGCGATTTCCAGGTTTTTTCGTTTATTAAAAATCTGAAACTTATCTTCAACGTTAAAAGCATTCAAATTTTCAGACAAATGTTGGTTTTATTAATCAAGAAGCTACTAGTCAAAAAGAAATCAACAAGACTGGCAAAATGTAATGACTTTCACTGATTCTGTTACAATAATGAAATAAATTTAGGTGTTAAGCAAATCCAATCTTATGAAATAACATGTTTTTAACCCGTTTTTCCCAAATTTTCGATATTATTAATACAGTATGTTTCGGTCATCAATATTAAAGAACAAAAAAAAAAAAGCTTCAACAGCATCGCATTCGTTTTAAAATCTTCGAATGTTATGTATGTAATTAAAGGCAATTTAATTAAAATAAATGTTTTAATTTAAAATGTAAAATTTATTTCTTTTATAAACATCATATTACAGAAAATATGTTAAAATCATATCATTTATACAGTAGCAATACATTCATTAAGGACAGTCAGAGCATGTAGGACGCAATCTGGCGATAATTATTTAAAAAAAAAAAAAATTTGGATGAACAAAACCACTTTCAGAATTTTATTCTACAAAATTTAACGTAATCAATATCAGTTATAATTTAGATATAAAACATTTATGATTAAAGTGAAATTAAATTTTAGGTTCAGTTTAAATTAAATACATTTTAAAAAAAAATATTTAAAAAAAGGCTAGAAAGATCTGGAAAAAATCCAATCTACTTTCTACTGGCCAGAAAAAAACCTAAAGTACATGTACTGTTGAAATAAGTAGAACATTAAAAAAATCGTTTAGGTTATATACAAAATTTACTCTTTGGTAAGACAATTATTTCAATATGTACGTGATGATGGAAGAAGTCAGGAAAATATAAACTCCTGAATATTAGAAGCTTATACTTTTAACAAAATTAAAATAAATAAAAATAATCAGTTGTTTTATATTGTCAAAGACCTAATAATGCATCGGAATTAATTCATTTTCTTATATGAGTCGAAAGTACCTGCTCTCTTTTACACTTTCTTTTTCATTTGTCTTTTCGTTCACTTTAAACTCAATTTTTTTTTTTTTTAAATCAAAACTGTGCAGCTCATTTTTTTTATTTCTAGAATCGAACGCCGGTTCTCAAAAATCAGCGAAGGTCTCATTGTTCAGGTCTTTTCAAACATAAATTATTTGTAAAACAAAACAAAAAAAAAGACAAAAAAACATTGGTAGAAAACGTCAGCGTGAAAGCAAAATTCCGATTTAAATGAAACGTAAGAGTTAAATGTCGACGTATTTTCATCGAACTACTCCCTTCTGCTAAAGATCAGGACAAAGAAAGTTTCGAAAGTAATTTGCGCTATTTCAGGGTATGGCATCTGAATTCTCATTTGTTACGATCCAATCAATCGATCGAAACTAATAAAAAATAAAAAAGAATAATATTATAATCAACTGAAATTTGCAATATTCAAAGAACATTAAACTGCGGAAAATCAAATCATAATAATGACAGAATTCGAAACTTCTAATCTTGGGCCGAAGAGAGTTTGTGTAAACGTGTCGAATATCAAAAAAATAAATTAAATGCGAAGGCAAATTAGGAATTACTGATTAATCGACGATTTTTCATGTGATGATTAATCTCAGCGCAAATTAATAGAAAAAGAGGTGAGTTCACTACACAAAAAATATTAAATGTGATTAGACTTGGTCTAAGCATGAATCAGATTACAACAGGGTGATGCAAACAATTATGAATCTAAGCTTTTTACATTTATATTTTATGGGAAGAGGATTCGTTGAATACAAATGTCTTTTCTGGATCTCTACATGACATGATTCTTCAGTCACGGCAAAAAGTATGAAAAAGGAGTATCCGGCCAACATTTTCAAAACTAACACAAAACAAATTACATTAAGTTATTATTTCATAATTTTATTTGTATCTATAAATTTACGACGAACTCATTTTATCTGTATTTAAAATCACGTGAGATTAAGCATTTTAAAAAGAATGAAAAAAATAGAAACAAAGCATTTATTAGCTGCATTTCCGACTATTAAACCGAGGCCAGCAAATGCTGAACATGGCACTTACACATATAACACCAACATTTAAAAAAAAAAAGTAAACACTTCAAGTCTGCATCACACCAATTGAAAAAATTTTACTCCTACTGATTGTTACATTATTTGGCAACATTGTGATGAACGTTTGACAATATCCGTCATAAAAGGTTGAAGCAACACTTCTATAACATTCATTTTACTCGCTGAAGGTCGGACTAGGAGGGACATTTTGTGCCGGACTGCTTTCCCAATAAGTAACAGCAGACAAGCTCTCCTAAGAAACAGTGTGAAAGTGTGAAATTAATTTAAAAAATATTTAATCACTGTTACACAGGTCCAGCCTGGTACTCCTTCCTCTGATCAGTAAATTCTTTCAAGCATCGCTTTCTCCAGCTTTTAGTCTCAATCTAGCAAAGTCTTCAAAAATTATATCATCACTATCTTCTATACCATCCCTGAAAACAGAAAATTTGTTTCTTATTGATTACAAAGTCCTCAGTAAAATAATGCCTTGACGCTATTACGATATATACGTAACATTCTTACCCATCAAGCTGTATTAAATTGGTATCGGTGGCTGGATCAGTTGAATTGTTCTCGACGGTTTTGCTTATTATAGGTGACGGGGAGGCTGGAGGATCTTCCGGGGGTTTGGGGTGCATCAGCACAAAGGGTAACTCAGCCGTTAGGTCTCCGCCCAACGCACCTAGACAAAGTTTAACCTTAACCTTATATTGAACGATAATTCCTAAATTTTCACGCTGTGATGGATCCACCAATCTGAAAATTAAGGTTAAACAAACGATTCTGAATCTGAAAAGATTCACAAAATTTCTGAGAGGGGAAACAAAAGAAAATTAAAAGTGAATTAACACCGGCTAAAGGTACGAAAAAGTGTTACTCACAGAGTAGTGGAAGCTAGATTCGTGTCTTCATGCTTCAACTGCCCGTCCAATGCCAAACCGCATTTATCCTTGTTATCTTTGAGCAAGGGCCTCACCGTGAAAACTTTCGAAAGTGTGAACCCAGGACCTATTGGGCAGCCCTCTCTAAGAACAAGCAAAGCCACAATAACCATCACCAAAAAGAATTCCAACACCATTTAAAAAGAAAAAAGAATGAAATAATTTTAAATTAGTGAATACAGTGAAATCAAATAGTCTTGCAGCATATTTCGGATTCCCTGGTAACGCCAAGAACAAATTTCAAAAACCTGAAATCTTTTCTTGAGGTGCACGATGCCGATTTTCCTATACCCGTATATCTCGTAAGATTTCACTGTAACGTAAAAGGAAACCAAAAGCAGGCGGAAATTCAGTTTGGATAAATGATTTTCTTCATTTTCCCATTTTCGGTAACATTCCATTTTTGTCACCCACAATAGAAAGTTAGGATTGTCCTTAAAAAAATATATAAAACTATTTCCATTACCTGATTATATTTTTTATTACGAATTACTTTAAGAACTGCATAATGAACTACCAACTAACGGCGAAAGCAGCAATTTTAAAAAGAGCATGAATCAAAAAATTAATGTTACCGATTTTTAATTTTATCACCTTATTTCATTTCTTCCTGATCGCTGCTTTAGCAGCGCATATTTCCCATAAACTCTCCATGTAAAACAGTAATATTTTCCACATGGTCCCTTTATTTTTATCCGTTATAGCTTTTATAAGGGTCGAAATCTTTAACAAACATTGAACGCTTAATAATGTCCAGCATAGGGCAAAATGTTTAAGAACTTCATATGACATTTTCACAAGAAAACTCACTTGGAAAAAGAAGCCTAAATATCGCATTAATTTTCTACGAGACCAGAGAATTTTAGCTTTACGTGTGCCATGATTTGTAGAAAATTTTTATCAAAAATATAATAAAGGCAAATGAAATGAATAAAAATAAATGGAAGAAATGGAAGCTGAAAAGCAATTTTTAACCATATATTCCCAAGATAGGCGCAGGCTTGATATTCCCTTCACCGAAATACTTTCATAGTTATAGGCTAATAATAAACCTTAGAAAATGACCCCAAAAATAGACCAAAGTAGTAAATATAATTTTCTCACATGGTACTGGATGCGAGATTGGTATCTTCGTGCTTTAATTGTCCATCAAGAGCTAAACCTCTTTTATCCTTATTGTTCTCTAAACTCGGTCGAATGTAATATACTTTGGATAATGTAAACCCAGGACCGACAGGGCAACCGGCTCTGAAATAATTTACTTTTCATATTAAATCATGTTATAAGTCGAAGAACCGAAAGCAAAAGAAACTTCGCTAAAATTAATAATGAAAAAAAAGGAAGATAAAAATTTATTTGGCTGAATATATTTGCTGACGCAAATACCGTCCATCCCATACACCTCCGGTTTAAAATATATGACGTGCTAAAATAAAGACTAATAAACAAAATAACTGGGAACCTAATAAACGTTTTGGGCGAAAATGGTTTAATAACTAAGACTTTGATATTAAATTAAAGAAAATTTTTGCATATTCAAAAATTTAATTTAAATCTGAATGCGACTTACTCGCTTTCTGTTTCTGCAACTGTACATTTGTATTGAGCCGTGGAGAAAAGGCAGATATCTGCAAATTGTCTTACGGATACTTTTATTTTTTTTACAGTTCTGTTTGAATTGTTAGCAATATGAACATTGACAGCTATGTTCTCTCCATGATGGTACAACTAAAACAGATAATTCAAAGTTATAAAAAAAAATCTTTTCAAATTTAAAAAATTTTTCAAATCTAAAATAACTATGAGTATGCGGAAATATCAGTTTTTTCATAGGGATAAAACTTAAAAAGTGAGATTTTTTACCGTACTCCTTTCTCATATATATATATATCTAATAAACATACTGACCTCTTTATCGAGTGATGCTTCCAAATGAAGTTTATTTGGACTCATAACGAATTCTTTAGACACTTCTACACTGGGCTGCTCTCCTTGTTTACTAGGAGCATACATTATTTTCCGTATAGCCAGTCTAACAGATTTCCTGTTGAAAGAAAATAAAGGATTTTTCATCCTGACCCCTTTTTTGCTTTCATAAAAACGGTCAAAAAAAAAAAAAAATCATTTGCGGACCTCTTGAAGAGAAGAGAAGTAGGATATTTCAAAACAGAAAACCTGTTGCAAAGAATATAATACTTCACAATGGAAAATAATTTTTTATTTATCCTGAAAGAAGCAACAAAGTATTTTACCGCAGGAATATTTTTCTATGTAGTTTTCGAAATCACAGGGAAAACCTAACATTACCTTACGGACGATAGCCCAATTACCTCCACAGTCTACTTTTTTTTATATCTTACAATAGAGATAACTTGAAAGTTTAATAATGTCACATCTGATTTTTTTCTCCAAAGTTATTATTTTCAATAATTCTTTTCCTTTTAAAATTAAACCTTTCTCTTCGGGCATTTCCATTTTCGTCGTAACTTTTTCCCCGAAGATTTTTCAATCTTAACCATAAAGCTAAGGGACATTCAAACTCATCGAAAATATGAATATCTTACAAATGTTACTTCCATATTTTCGTCTCAAAAACGAGTCAACTCTTGGAAATCTCGACATTTAACACATTACCGTAATATACTTTCTATCTGCATTCGATTCGGGTTAATTAACATACCAAAATATCGCATGGAACAATTAATTTATTCGGGATTAAGATATCTCGCGGTTATAACGGCATTTTTCGATATCGTGAATTATTTAATATGATTTCTGCCCTACCTTTTATGAGGTTTATCATCTTGGGATTCTCCCACAAAAGCTTTCAGCTCGTAATCCACTCCACAGGGTTTTCCCGTATCTCCTGGAACAGGTTGCAATGTCACTGACGCTGGACAATGCGGCGGCAATTCGAAATAAAAGGGATAAGCATTTGGTCCTAACTTCTTAATTAACCTTTCCTGAAAGAAGTTTCATCATTCAACAAATTATTTTATGCAATTACATTTGCATTAGCTTCCGTTCGTAAAAAATTTTATTTTAAAAAATTTCGAGACGTAAATAATTGCCGTGGCGAGTCATAAAATATGGTGTAATTTATAGTTACCTCATGATTTATTCAAGACTAATTTTTTTTTGCCTTTAAAAAATTAGTCAGTGCGAAAGAATTCAAATAAAATGAACTTAAAACCCTAATTTAATCCATCAGAGCTAAATAAAAATATATGAATTTTTAAGATGGCCAACATATATATATAACAACTTTTCAATTATCGTTCAATGAAACAGGTAAATGCGAATAAGATTTCTTCAGTAGTTTTTGTAAAAATTTCGAACTTTTTTTTAACATTCACGGCCTCAAATTTCAATATACAGAATTAGAGACATATATGAAGGATATCTAGAACCCTATATTTCATAAAAATTATAATTTTTTTTTTTTTTTTTTTTTTTTTTTTTTTTTTTTTTTTTTTTTTTTTTTTTTTTT
>JAOWBB010000009.1:4496429-4566056 GCA_028565995.1 Ricinus marginatus | reverse complement strand
TTTTCCCCCCCCCCCCCCCCCGCTGTAACTCTTCACAGGCGTCGCATCTGACAGTTCGTGTCAGAAGACAGTTTCCTTTCTTTCAGTTAAAACAATAATAATAATTTTGTTAATATTTGCCTGTCGAAAACTTCCGGCATTGAAATGCTCGAAGTTTTTCGCAAATATTTTGAAGTCGCGATTAACGCAGAATTGTTATATTTATCTGTCTTCAAATATATGTATACAAATATATTTAGAAGCGCGCGACTTTCGATGTGGAAAATTTAACGTCAAACTTGATGTCATATATATACACTTATGTGACCGCGCGCGTGCATATGTATTTTGTGCACATGCTACCTGAACTTCTTCTACATCTGTATTTCCTTCTCTTCCGTCAGGTAGAAAAAGGCATTCTTCTGGAAATTGTTTTCAGAACTGTTATACGTAATATGGTAAGACATAAGCACAGGATTTAATTCCAGTTGTGTATGGTATCGAAGGAATATGTGGAATTGTGATTTAAATAATTCATTTTTACACATTAGTATAAGTAATTTTTAAACCTCATCGTCAGATATAAGAAGTTGTAAAATTATCGGAGCGGGGGAGATCATTACTCCGGCGTCTAGACGCGTCCGCATCCTTGAATGCGGTTTCATTAAAGAACGTCTAATATAAAATTTTTTTTTTAAAGCGAAAAAAGAATGATCAAAGCGCGGAGAGCACGATTATTGGGACGCAAATTTTAGCGTTGCCCATAAGTACATGTATATATAGATAAACGTACGCAAGTGCTTGCATTTTCAAAAGGGTAAACCATATTTTTGGAAAACGTTATCTATTTGTGTAAGGCGTGACGTCATCGAAATATGGCGCTGCGTCGTTGTAAACTTGGAATTCGCATGTGGGCACGCTTATAACCCCGTTAAAATTTTGCACTAGTTTCTTCTGCGGTCCCGTCCCTGTCGGCTTTCCCGTACCTTCATGCGCAAACGTGAGTGTTCGTGCGATACTTCGGACTCAGTCGTCGGAGACGTCAAAATTTCGTTTCCTCCCCCGGGGCAGCATTATGTGTCATCGTTTCCGCTCATTGAAAAATGCCGGAGCAAAATGCATGAATTGAATTTTTCTTTGGGCAGAGCAGAGCGTATGAGTCAGACCCTAAAGAAGGCAAATGGCTTCGTGTGTGTGTGTGTGTGTGGCTTGGAATTTAATTTTAAACAAATCTTTTTTTTGAGTTATCACTTTCGGGAATGATCGGTTACGACCATTAGGATGATTTAACCGGCTTTTGACGGCCGGGAATGCCGAGAAGAAAATAAATCCCGGAATGGGATGGTAAAGTCCAAGTTGGCACGAATGAATATAAAAGCGTTGGCAGCATCCGATCTCGGAGCTTTGATACTTGTTCGGTTCACGATTGCAGGAATCACGGATGCGCCGCTTGTAAAAGAAAACTTCACGGGCTTCCGCGAGGGTAAATTTTTCGCCTCTATTTTTATCGTAATGGTGACTCACTGGCAGGAAACACCATTAGCACTTGAAAAACCTCAATACTGATCACGGGAATGCATTATTCACAAATATCTTCGTAACATTCGCCCGGTACACTGCCAAATTATGTTTATTCAGTTTTCATTGTCTCACATTGGTCGTAACTGTGCATGTAAAAACAAAAAAATTGCTTAAAAAAAATTTTTTTCTTTTAACGCCGGTATTTTCTACGTTTAAGATTTTTCAAGAACAGAATGATATCGCTTAAAATTGCGGAATGAAAATAATCCGTGAAAATTACAAAACGAGAGCGTTTTGGTTTTTTTTTTTTTTTTTTTTATATATATATCGAAAACGCGATTTTTACGGTCTAAACCGCAATAAATGTCATCGCTTTCATTCCCCCATAAAGTGCAACGCGTATTTAGTTGGAAATATGCATTTTATATGTTATTGCTGTGGGGATTCATCTTTAATACCTCTGAATGCGCGGAAAGTTTCCGGAGACATCTAAATGAGCCTCTCCTCGACCTTCGGTCGCCGCATTTATCGATCAAAGCAGGCGTTGAACTTTGCAAAAACGTAAAGCCGGGCGAAGGCGGGGAAATTGTTGCGGGCCGAAAACGCTTCCGGATGCGCAGGTTGATCTTGGAAAATGCGCAAATAATTACACCCGGATTGACGGATTTGACAATTCCGGCTTTGTGCTCCTCCGTCTCCCGATGTCCGTCATCGAATTATTTTGTCAGAAAAACCGGTGCGAAACTTCTCTGTTGTGAAACCGTTTCCGTCTGACGCCGAAGCTAACCTATCTTAATATTCGAAATCTGTTTTCGTCGATTGGATTTTCGTCTTGGCGTTAGACCAAAACGAGCTGCTAATTGATGATTTTCTGTTTATCCCCGAAATTTAAACTTATCGTTCTTTCACAGTTTATGTAGTTCTACTGCTGCTGTTGCTGACGCTGCTAAATATGAAAATAAATTGTCGGCTGACAGGTGTGGATAATTTCGACTTTTCTGTTTAAATTGACCCATCTCAATGTTATGAAATTCATGCCTTCCCCAATAGCTTTTTTTTTCGTTGTAAGTGTTAAATGATTTTTAAGGCATTTTCCAGATAGCATTGTGAATAAATCTTATTCCCACTTAGTATTTATGTATTAATAATGCAAAGTTTTTTTCCAAATACACAGACGTACAGATACGTGCACGTATTTATATAAAAACCATATTCTTAAGATGTAGGTTCATAAAATGGACCGGCTTTAATTTCATAAATTTTTAATTATAACCATTTATTGAAACTTATGTATTACGAAATTCGGTCCTTGTGGAACCTTATAACATATTGAGTTAACGATTCGTGATAGATTTAGGTTAAGGACTTAATTTATTTTGGACAGATCAGTACGGGTCAAATATTAAAAGAAGATCCACTTCGTAATAAACACTCATCAGTAATCTTCTTGATGCTGACGAACCAAATATGTTAACTCCATTATTCGGTTAAAATTTTATATAATATGACTCGCATCGAAATATTGTCCAGTTGTCGAGGGTTATGCAGATAAATTTTTATAACATTAAATGTCCGTGTGAAATCAATTTTTTTCTCTAATTCGTATAATTCATAGTCATGCTTTAATTATATGCTGTTATTTACTTTTTTCAGAAATTACTTTACATTTTGAATTTTTTTGTTCATTTCTTTCCGTGTGGTTAAAAGAGGTTGCTTTTTACTGTGAGGCAAAATCAAATTCAATATACGTAATTTTTTTATTTCTCGTGTTCGATATCATTAAAGCGGAATATACATCAAGAGTAAAGCGTTAAAGAAGTTATTATAATTGAGGTGTTGTTTCTGTTGATATACAAAATCTATTTATACATTCCACGTCATCGAAATGTTTGGATTTTTATTTTCTTTTGATTCGCTATTCTTTTCTCCAAAGCCAGGACTAACAACACATTCTTTAGGTTTATGCATTTTAGCGTTACATTAAATAAAAAAAAAAAAAAAATATTTAGATGTGGAAAGGCTAATGTTTATAAAGCAAATTTCGAAACGATATCATTTTAAAAAAAGCATAAGTCTCATATAAATTTAGAAAAAAAATTATGATTGACCGAAAAATATTTGAACAACACACTGAAGAATACAGAAATGTTGCCAATTTCAAAACCTAAACAGGAAATAACTAAGAGACATCGTGTTTTACATCTTAATGATCAACATTGGGTTTTATAAAAGTTTTATTAAATCGCACTTTATGTAAATATTTTTTCTGGAGGCAGATCGAAAGAGGCCATGACAAACAAAATATTCACATATGCTGTTAAATGCGAATTCAGTCCCGGAGAAATATGAAACACGGAAGTCTTCAATAAGGGGAAATATTTTAAATTTTGGAGAAAAGACACACACACATATATGGATGTATATAGTAGTGGGAGACATAAAAAGTGGCAGATGATCATAAACATACGTAGAAATTTCGGATGTTGTTGACGCGACTGGATTTTAATAACATCTGTTCGTTTTGTGTACCTTCAGGTACACAAACGACCGAGGAACTGGATCCCCTGACGAGCACATTCCCAGGGGTAGCCAAATGCCGAGGATAAAATCCAAATTGTGGCAATATCAAAACGATACGAGTTAGTTTTTTCCTTCATTTATGTTGCAAGATTCGTTGCGTCATTACCTTCGTTACCGACTATTAATATTTAAATTTAAATTTAACTAATTTTGATATTTTATTTAACTACAATGATTTTATGAAAATTTTGTTAATTTCTGCATAAAAGCTGGAAGAAACATCTTTGCATGATCGTCATAATTTGGCAAATTTCTAATCATTTACAATTATTTACGACTTCATTTAAAAAAAAAATCGAATTTTAAAATTTTACATCCAAGTAACCTCTCCCGGATCACTTTTGTTTTTTTTAATTAATTTATATTTGTTTCATAATTCATATGTAAAGTTTTTTGTGTACGTCTGAATGATAGACTTCCTCTATGTAAAATATTTGACCTTCTTTCAAGAGAAAGGACTCACTGAATAATTACAGGTATTGGGAGAATCTGTATGCTCCTGATGCATAATAATTATTTATATTTGTAATGTCTGTTCTAATGAATATTCGTAGATCCAATTTGGTATTATATGGCTCCCGGCTTTTGTATAATAATATAGAGCGACTCTATTTTCTTTATTATAGTAACTGAAATCACTAGTATTTTTTTCTTTTGCTTCTTCAACCCGAATGGATTTAGTTATAAAAATCACAAATTGGCCATCCTATAAAGTAATTGTTTTTAATAAAAAAAAAAAAAAAAAAAAAAAAAAAAAAAAAACCAACCGCTTATGTATTTCCTTCTATATATTTAAGTTGGTTGAAGCTTTACACGGTAAATTCATTTCAGACGAACCGCATACTAAAGCTTCGAGTTGGGAACACAGTCATCATCATGGAAGGGCTTCGTCTGAGGACAGTTGGTGTTCCGGATCTGATAACGAACTGTCATCGGGAGATGAAAGCAGTGAACGAAGCGCTACCTCTAGTACAAGGTATGAAAAATTGTGTATCGCACCACGTTTTTGTGCTTTTTTAAAAATGAATATCGCACTGCGCTTGAAAACTGATTTACTCTAGCGGCCCTAATAATTGGGTAGAAGTTACGAATTTCAAAATTTAATCACATCTTAATCATTTTTATGGTCTAATGTTGTATATGTATTGTCATCAAAGTCGGAATTTTTGCTAAGAGTTATGGCCCCCGAGCCCGTCGTACGATTTCTCATTAAGGCAGGCTGAAATAGAACCGTGCTCGGGGTATATATATATTGAACTACGTGCATCGTAACCTTTATTGATCATTATAAAATATGTGCATGCCACGTCAGTCGTCGTATTACTTTTCATTTCACGGGATCAAACAAGAAGAAAACCGTTGAAATGCCCATTAGTTGTGTCTGACCAGTCGCCATTGCAGAACGGGAAAATAATTTCCAACTGTTGTGGCATCGATCTCGGAAAGTCATTAAGAGGTCCAACAATCATTAAATTATCAACCGCTTTCTCTTAATATTTCTATTTTATTCCGTGACCTGGGGTAGTTGAACTGTCTTAATGAAAGAATCCTTTGTGGTCTCTGAGGAACTCTTTGAAAAGTTAAATCGAAATGATGTCTAAGAAATGAAAGCCAGCGATTATCACTCTTGATCGACTAATAAATAATTGATTAGAGGTAAAAAAAAATTAATATCGATTTCGAGGTACATATAAATAATACCGTTGATGTAGGTGTTGTTCACGAGTCGGTGCAGCGCCTCCTTTGCACATGAAAGGTTTCCTTTGACGTGTCTTTAAGGGATTTCCAAATAGACTTCGGGTCAGTTCATGGTGCCACATCCACGATCACCCACGTGTGGATTTCCGTCTTTTGGCGGTCTCTCTTCGCCGTCTTCATTTTTGAAATAAATAAAAGTTAAAAAAATAAAAAACTGCTTAATTAAATTTTTTTTGTGCTTTGCACGAATCGTTCCCAAGTCTGAGCTTCCCATATATCCGGACAAGTTTCCCACCGTTCGCTGAACGATTGTCATTATGCTTTCGATTTTTTGCCGTTCGCTTCTGCGGTTCGATCACGCATTTTTTATTTTTCCATAACTTGGCCGGGATTAACATAAGAGCAACGCCCCTACCAATCGTACCAACGCCAAACGACAAGGAAATACTCGTTTAATAATCCATCTATGTGTATATGCACATGTCTCATCTATTTGAGACGTGGTCGATTGCGGTTCAAGTCATGTCGCCATAAAACAAAACCACGATGCGAAAAGTCTGCATTTTTTCCACGCGCACACTTTCCTTTTTAATGATAATGCGTCAAATGTTACTTTTATATTTATATAAATATATATTTTTTTTTATCCAGAAGCAACGGGCAGTTGAGGCAAACGCTTAACAAAGCCCGCACGCTTTGTGATAAATGGCGTCCGCACGGACTGAAAGATCCCTCGTCAGCGCACGATGGTGGCCAACCTCCGGGACGGCTTTCTCGTTGGTTTTCAATGAGACGAGGCTCCTCGAACCAGTACGAATTAGATAATGGACAGGATAGGATAAGCATAGGGGGGAAGATGCCTCTCCTTTCCGAGGTACGGGCAATCGCTTGGAGGAAAACGAAATTTCTTGGCCGGCACATTTTTGGCTCACTCCGATCATTTGTGCACTTTCAGGTGGAAGAAGAAGGCTACGTACAGTCGGGGGGTAATGTGACTTCGTTTCCAAGAAGGCAGTTGCCCCCCACGTTACCTACTCCTCCTCCTAATTTAACTCCTCAGCAACTGAAGCGACGTCATATAGTAGCCGCCATTGTACATAGTGAAAATTCTTATGTAGCAACACTTCAAAGACTCGTAAATGTAAGTTCTTTTTTTTGTGAATGAATTTTTTTTAACGTCAACTGGATGCGCTGCGCAAGCCGCTTTTGAAAGAAAAGTTCTTTATTTTTTCCATTGTAGTAGCTTGCCATTCTTCGTCTGAATCCCCTAATACATCTGCTTTTAGTACTTTTAAAAGCATGTCCCGATAACCTTTCATGCGCGGAAATCTTCGCCAGATTCACTTGAATATGTACAGAAGGTTAAAAACAAGAGGGTGATTTTTGTCTGAAGACAGATCCCTCGATGCTTTTTGTGTCGGTATAACTGGGTTTTATTGATAAGTTTTTTTCAACGAAAATGTCATTTAAGCTTATCCGCAGGATCAAAGTTGGTCCATCTCTTCCTCAAATGCAGGGGTTTGTTAAGATCACACATAATTTTTTTGTCTTTTTTAAAGATGCTTGAATCGTTTGACATTGCACGAAAGTCTTCATTAATGTATCATTTGGTTTTATTATTTCCGTATTTTTGGAAATAGTTTTGTTGCAACATAAAATCTGATGCATCGGTTTTATCACCGTGCACGAAAGTTTTATTTATTTAATGTGGAAATGTGTAAATAAAATAATGTTAATTTATTTAACAGGACTATAAAAAGCCATTAGAAGAATCATCACCGGCGATACTCTCCGCAAATAAAATTTCGACATTATTTCTTCGACTACCGGAAATTCTTCAGTGCCACACATTGTTTCGCATCGCTTTGGCGGAAGCAATTCGAACGTGGGATAAGGACGAACGTATTGGGGATGTTTTCGTCGCTTCATTCTCGAAAAGCATCGTTCTAGATGTTTATTCGGGTTTTATAAATAACTTTTCGATCGCCATGGATCTGGCGAAGACTGAGGCCAAGAGGAAAAGCGCCCTCGCCGACTTTCTCAAGGTAAACATTTCGATCAAAAGAAAAATGCGAGAAAATGCAAAGAAATTCTGTCACTCTTGCAATTTGATTTGCTGCAGGTGAAGCAAATTAGCTCCCACGACAGGCTTTCGTTTTTCGGTTTGATGGTGAAGCCTGTCCAGAGATTTCCGCAGTTCATCTTGTTCCTACAAGACTTGCTTAAACATACACCTCAGGGACACCACGACAGAATGTCGTTGCAATTGGCGCTTACGCAATTGGAATCATTGGCCGAGATGCTGAACGAAAGGAAAAGAGAGTCCGAACAGTTTCAGGTCGGTGTACGCGCATCACAAGACAGAAAGTGAAGTTTCCCAATGTGATGTGTCGAAAAAAATTCTTTTCGTATGCTGTTAAAAATGCAAAATGTCATTTGAATGCGATACCATGTAAGGTATAAAACGTGTGTAAATTGCCTGTACTTTCTTAACGAAATTTTTAAGATAAATTTCACTTTTAAAGGCTTTCAAGGAAATGCTGCGACACGTTTCCGGTAAATTTGCCAGGCCGTCTTTGTCGGATTCCGATAGATACCTTCTGAGAGAGGATAACGTAACTCAGTTGGAATTTAACCAATGCGGAATGGTAACTAAGTCTAAGAACCGGAGACTCTTGCTTCTCAACGATCTTCTAGTCTGCGTCAGTGTTGCGCCAAAATCCTCGGATGATTTTACGTCCAATAAACGGCTGACACTAAAATGGTCTCATCCTGTGACAGATATTGAAGTAAATAACTTTTTCGTTGATTTATAAATTCGTAATGTTAGAAATATTGTCGTGGTGTTTACCGCGGGTCTTTCCGCCGCAGATTCAGGACACCAGTGCCTCGCCGACGTTGAGCAGATTACTTACGGCGGGCTTAAACCGATCGGGGAGTTTGAAGAAAGAGCAAGTCAGCAATGAGACCAGAACGTCGAAAACCGTGGATAGCATCTGTCAGGAAATGGCAGATTTGATGCACGACTACGAGGTACTTAGCAGAATAACCGAATTGGTCGGAACACTACGAGGCACTTACAAAGTAAGAAACGAACTTATTCTAATAAATAATGTATATTACATTCGAAGATTATCAGTTGTTCACTTGTTAAGCATTTATAATAATTTTTTGTTCTGAAAGGAACTCACAGTGGATTCGATGAAAGGAATTTTGCACGAAATTCAATCAGCAATCCAACAAAAGGACGAAGCCATGTCTTGGGTTGATTCCTGTTGTCTTCAAATAACGTTGAAGAATAAAAACAAGGAAGAAACTGTAACATTTCAAACTGATAATCCATCCGTTAAGAAAGAGTGGACAACCGAATTGAGGTGAGATTATATTATTTGTGCCAAGGATAGGGAAGCTCTTCATATTAATTTTCTGTATTGGTTCTTGACCAGTTCGCTGCACCCTGCTTTTAACGGAACTATGAAAGCAAAGCCGTTAAATTCGCATTCTGTAACTGAATGAATCATAAGATAATTTTATCGTTTTTATCGTTTTGGATTATCAGTTGTAAACATTTTTCCGCGAACGGAAGAGAGAAATTTCCATAAAAGGTATTTTTATTAAATCGAATCTTGAAATTCTAATATGATCCCATTTCAGGTTAGCACAACTTGCTTTAGATATAAATAATTCACCAGCGTGGGAAGTTCCCGAAGAGGAACAAAGACCAAGCACAAAAATGCCACTGTTCGTCAAAGCTCAGAGTATCTATTCGTCCAAACACCAAACTGAGGTACGAGACGGAAGCTAACATTGTTGTGAATGTTATTTAAAATAATAAATTTCATGCATTATTTTAATTTGCAGGTGCGATGTGGGTGCTTTTACACAATCAGTAGTAATAAGTTAGCTTCCGGTTTGAGGCGGTCCAGACATCTTAACTATTTATGGTTATGCACAAGCGATGGAGTAACTTCACATATTTCCATATTAGCTCAACAGACTCAAGCAAGTCAGCTGAAAATTATACAAACGTTTCATTTGGTCGAAATCAAAGTGACTTGTATGGAATTTGTGAAAGGCGGAGACGGAACGGGACTCGAAGCGGACTCAATTTGGATGGGCACCGATAGCTGCAGGTAAAATTAATAATTTAAGATGTGATTGTACGATTAAAAGTATGAAATGTGCAGAGTAAATTTACCTAAGAATTATCTGGTTTTCACAGAATAATCATTTACTCTGCTGCCGAACCTGAGAAGGAGGAACAGGTCGCTACGCTGACGGTGCCGTCCGCCATAACGCAAATCCGGTACCACGGTGATAATGTATTCGTCTCTGCTTTTAATGGAAATTTGCTAATGTACCAAAGAAATGAAAATGGGAGCTGGCCCAATAACCCGACTGTCACTATAAACCTGGGCTCAGATCCTGTTTCATGTTTATTGCCCATTAATACCTCATTATACGCAGCTTGTGGGAAAAAAGTGTCCGTGCATTGTGTCTACACAGGTGACATTCAGGTAAGTTAATTCTCGGTCATTTACATATGTAATACGGAATAAAAATGCAAATTTACAAGATCATCCTGTTTTTTCAGAGAAGTTTCAGTGTCCTGCACGAACACGCGGGAAACGTCAATCTGATGGCACATTCCGGTGTGGGACTTTGGATTTCGCTTAAGAACTCATCGACTATCTGCCTTTATCACACGGAAACGTTCAAACACCTTCAAGACATCAATATTGCTAGCAATGTTTTACGAGTGACGTCTCCACCTGGGGTTCAGTGCACGAACAGAGATTGCTTAAACAATAATAGGACTGTGATTTCGGTGACTTCGCTGATGGCATGCAAAGGATTGCTCTGGGTCGGCACAAATGTCGGCATAGCTTTGACCATTCCGCTACCGCGTCTCGAAGGCGTTCCAATAATATCCGGACGAGTTAATATATCTTACCATGCTCATTTCGGTGCCATATCGTTTTTACTTGCACTCCAGCCTAGAAACTACGTAAATGTGTCTAGAAAAAATTCTTGTGATAAAAAGGCTTTGACTGAGAAAATTAAGCATCAGTTGACTGTGTCACCGGTTTTGCTGAGGAAGAAAAAGACGGCGAAAGAAGGAGATCCCTCGCGGAGATTAAGCAAAACGCTGCCGAGGGCGATATTTTCGTCGAGTGCCAGTTCCCAAAGCAGTAACGAGGCTTGCGACGTGTATGGTCTCTACGGCGAGCTTATGTATTGCAAAGACTTGGAAAACGAAGAACCTGCAAATGCAGATCCTATATACGAGAGTCTGAGACGGAGCGATCCCGATTTGTCCGCCCTCCCAGGTAAAATAAGTACTTTGGACAGGAGATTGAAAATGAAGACGTCCAGGCCAAGAAGTTTGGATCTTTCCAACTGGAGCGTCGAGTCGCACACGTCGAGTCAGTACACATCTTCGGGGAGCGAGGAGTGCGTGCAAAAACAGAAATCTGAGTTGAATCGAACGAATTCAAACAACGAATGCAAAGCTGGCAAAGGCAAGGAGCTGAAGCGTTCCGAGTCAACGGGGGCCCTCCCGAACATGACGTTCGATCAGGAATCTATGAAGCGCAGGAGGCACGCCGCGAACAAAAACGAGGCGGAATTGAAAAAGGAAGCGGAGAGCGATGCGAAGGAAGATGGTAAAGTGGAAAAGTGCAAAACTTTGGGAAAGTACAAGACGATGAAGGGTGGTGCTAACGATGGCGGAAGACGGACTATAATTACCATAATGGGAGGCAGAGGGTACGTCTACTGGAGGCAAGCCTGTTGCAATATGGACAAGCAAAAGTCATCGGCTGTCAAGGAACCAGACAGCAACGATGCGCACATTGTTATATGGGAGATGAAACTTTGAGTAAGGTTTTAGATTTTTTCTTATTTTTGATTCGCGCTTTGCCATTTCTAAATTTGTTCCTAATCTATTTTCGATTTTCTTTTTCAGTACTCAGTGACTAACTGGAAGTTTCGACGATTGCACATAAAACAACTTACCAGGAATTTTTCCTTATTTTTTTTAAATTATTAAAAGAAAAAAATTCTTTTTACTATGTTTTGTTTCATTTAAATCCTTTTTATCTGCAAAGATTTAACCTGCAACTTTCCTCTCAATTTGATGGAATGAAAAGTCATTTGAGAACACGGAACAGTAATACAAATGGATCAACTGATGTAGCAAATGCTGCGAAATATTTCAACATGCAACTAATCTCTTTTCAGAATGAACTAAAAGTACTTTCCGCGTGAAAGAAATGCTCCATTTATTTGACGTTATCATTCATCATCTTGCAAATGTGGAAAAGCGACTGTCACATTTTTTCATTGCTCGAATAGACGTGTTGGCGCAAAAACGCGATTTAACGTGTCACTAGATCTGTTGCAATAAAGAATTTCATTCGACAGTTAAAATTTGAGTATGAAACATGAGTAGTTTTTAATTTTATACAAGCAGAACGAGCATTAGTCTAATTTTAGTTTCCATTTTTAATTTGTACCATACTGGAAAGCCTTTTTTTTGGAATTCAAAAAATAAAAATATTGTTTCAGGAGATTTCGCAAGATTTTTACATTATGTAGCATTTAAAGCTTTGGTACCTCGCAAATCTTGGTTCCGTTTCTTGATGTTATGCGTTTCTTCTCATAAAATTGCAAATCAAACTATACGTTTTGTACTAGTTAAAATTTCTCCATTGCGACTACTTTCGACCAGCGGATTGTAAGAATAAAACTATGTGCTTTTCAGCTTATGATAACTTGGAGCATAAATAAAAGTAATCGTGGAAATATAATATGATAAAGCAGGTGATACAAAAACGAATAAGTTTAAATATACGTTTATTGTTTTGATCAAAAATTGACTGAATATTTGGAATGTGTACGTTTTCATGAATTTATGAATTCACGACTTGAAATTTTATATTTTCCATTAATTTTCTTCAACTGTCAATATTTATATGGTATTATTTGAACATGTTATATTTTTTATTTCATTCTGCATCATTTGATATTAAATACATAAAAGACCCCGAAAATTTTAGCTGGAGGACATGATAAGATTTTTCAAATTAGTGTATAATTTTGTTGTAGGTTCACAAATCTTATTCATAAAAAATGGATTCTGATGATATAATAGTAATATATGATGATGAAAATGAAAAAAATATACATGTGAGAAATGAATCCAATGAAGATTTAAGTGAACGTGAAAAAGGAATATCATCATCTAATGCATTGTTTGAGGGATTAGAGGGTGAAGGCATTGAAAAAAGAAATTATGATTCTGTTTGTGATATCTATGAAGATCTTGATGACAATGGCAAAGAAAATGGTGCTGTTGAAGAAGAGGAACTGTATTTTGAAAGCATGAAGTATGGAAGAGATATCAGCAATTCATCAAAAACAAAAATTGAGAGTGAATTGCATAAAAAAGAGGCTAAAACACATGAAACAGTTGATTTGATAAAGAAAGATCCATATAATGATGATGATAGTGATGATAGTGATGATAGTGATGATAGTGATGATAGTGATGACAGTGATGATGATGATGATGATGATGATGATGTTGTTATAGTCAGTTCCCATTTAAGAGAGATTGTTGACATTAAAAAACGTATTCGAGAATTGCAAGATATATTACATGGTAAATCATCATTTAGTAAGTTTTGTTTTTTTTAAATTGAATTTGCATGTAAAATAAAATCTCACTAATTTGAACTGCATAAATAAGCAAATACACTAAAAAATTTTGAACTGTTATTAAGCATCTTTTCCTTGATTAATAGATTTAATATTGCATATAACTTTAACAACTTAAATTTCACTTTATTAAATTACGGAAATTAAATATATATGCATATTTTTCCAAATTACTACTTTTTTCAGAAGGTCTTGTCAATCTTGATATGTTTTTTTCTAATATTTAAATCACAATTAAAAATCTCTCCAATAAGAAATCAATACACAAAATTTAATACTTTTATAGTAGCTATATGTTTTTTGTTTAAATGAACCTTAACAATTGCTTGATGCAATTAAAATATTTTTAGTTTTTACAACATAAAAATAACGTAGAAAAATGCTTTATTATTTTAATTTAAGAAAATCAGGTAAACAAGATTCTGAAACAATAAAAATTATGATAATGTAAGAAAATTATTATTTTAAAAATATACTAAATTAAACATTATAATATTCTTTACTGATTTGCTTATGTTATAAAGACAATTGAAAAAATTAATTTATTATCAGTATTTTTAATTTTTTAACAAACATTTAAAATTTAAAAACACTAATATTTTTTAACAAAAAGATGATTGAACAATAGTTGGTTTCTTTTTTTCATAAAAATTAAAGTAAATGTTAATATATGTAATTCAGAAATGAATTTGTACTTATTCTTGATACTCATTGTAAGTTACTAATCGACTTTATTTAGTATTTTGGTTACTTATTCTAGCGGTTAAATGAACTAACAATCACGATTTATTTGGAACAAATTCTCTTGATCTTGGCGGCATATTGTATTTTAGAACAAATTTCTACACGAGTTTAATTATATTTCATTGATTTCAATTTTTGCAAATGTTTATAAAAAGCAAAAACTTCTTTTAGATTTGTTTTTCATTACGATCACGCATCCTATATCAATTATGAAAGTATAAATTTTAATTTATCTTTCATGTAATCATATTTCAGATCCCGAAAGATCCAGATTTCAAAATGTTTATGAAGCTAGATATGAAGAACCCCCAGCAAAGGTTAATTTGATTAAAAAGAGTTCATCAAAAAGTATTTTTTCCAAAAGTTTAGGCCCAAAGCTGTATCGGAAAAAGAAATTTCGTAAAATTTCTGAAAATGGTCAACTTTTCAAAAGAGGAGAGGAAACGTCTCATTCCAATGACAGGTAAAAATAAATTATTAAATTCTCACAAGTCAGTTAAGGTGAAATCTTTATTGTTTTTTAATCTGTTTGAGTGTTTAAATACTTATATCATCCAGTGCCTTATATAAATTGTTCTCAATAATTTGTATTTGTATAGAGGTTAAAGTAAATACATATAGATAGATAATAAGTAATTGTGTAAGATAAATAATTCCAGATATTATTTAAACGAATTGTGTTATTAGTAATTTTTTAAATCTCTTATTCGCCAAATTGTTAAACTGCCACTTCTCGTGTGAAAAGTGCTTAAAATAATTATTTTCAAATTTATTTTTCAGATTGGAAAATAAGATCATATCATCCAGGTTCTTATCGAACGATAAAAAAAAATTGTCGAAACCAAATGAAATCGCAGAGAAAGAAGTGGCTAGTTCATCTTGCTCTCGTTTGCCACGGGTACATCAAACGAAGAAAATACCGAATGAATTGGGAAAACCGCGAATTGAGAAAAAAGCTAAGAACGTTAGTGTTGAAGCAGTTTCCGAAGAGGTAAATAAATATATATCATGACAGGAATACTGTGGGTTTGTATAAAATGCATGATATCGTGTAGTATGTCTTGCATTATCATGCAAATTTTTTATATTTCCGTATATGACGCTTTTAGAAACATTTAATTACCGTTGACGTACGTGGAAACGAATGACTGAGAACTACAGAAACCATTTGGAAAATTACTGATTAAATAATTTAATTTTGTACACAAATTTTGAAAGAACAATATGCTTTTGCATCCCTTATTTATTGAAAAATTACAGTGTCAACGCCTTAAACAATATCTTTATTGATTCTCATGCCAAATTGCACAATGTTAATGAGATTAACGGTGTACTATTACAAGTAATTGATCATTGTATGAGTTCGAAAATTTATTTTGTTTTTAATTTTGCAATGTGTAAAAAAGAATGAAAAGATGTTTTTCTTTTTTAAGCCGGCGGTCGATTCGAAAGTTCAGGAAATTGAAAATATTCCGCCTTTAGTGACAAGTGCCCTGCGAAAGATATTGCAGATGACCGCCCACACCGCAGAGGAAAAATACAAAGTTTTGGAAGCCAGGGATAAATTGTATAAAATAAGTAAGACTGCTTTAAATGGTTTTATGCTTAAAATATCATAAATATGATAATTAACATTAAAACATTATAGTGAGGGATAGAGATCCAACGGCGAAGATCGGTGCCATGGTGGGAACTTGTCCGGATATGTGTCCTGAAAAAGAGCGTCTGCAGAGGGAATTCCAGTTCCAAGTTTCCATTTTTGAAATGTACAACTATCCCAAAGTGAGTTGTTCGAGAATCTTAATATCATTTATATAATTTGCGACTAGCTAAAAAGATTCGTCTGAAGTAGAGTTGCTCAATTCAATTGAACTCCAATATTGAACTCCATATTTTGAATTCCCATTAAAAAAATTTGTTTAAGTTACGTAATTTATTTCTTTTAATTATTATTATTTCGACAAATTTCTTAATATTATTCAATCATAATAAATCTTTCTAATTCAGAGTTCATTCAATTCATAAACTTTTATTTTCATTTTAAATTAAAAATGTAATGAAATAAATTATAAACAACTCGAATTATATTAAATAAGAGATGATATTACTGATAAATTTTTACTTAAATAGCATTATTATTACTATTAAACCATTTACAGAAATTTATTATATTAGTAATGTAATAAATTTCATTTATTAAGTTGAGCTTTGAATTATTATTCTCAGAGTTATTTTAAATAAATTATTGTGTCATCTTTTCTACGTACTTTATCTACATTTTAGAATGAATAAAAAAAGTTTATTAATCACTATTTTCATGCAATAGAATACAAACCTGAATCATAATATAGCAGTGAAGCGGTACTGCAGGAGTTCAGCGGATCAAGAAGAGCCATTGCCGCATGAATTAAGGCCGGTCCATGTGTTAACAATGACATTCAGTTATTTGCTTCACAATATTGTGGATCATTGCGAACTATCCGATGATAATTTGGAAGAATGGTACATGTTCATGTGGGACAGAACGAGAGCGTTGAGAAAAGTAAATTTTCTACTTATAGTTCGCATTAAGACTTTCGCGATTATTTTTCAAGCCGTTTAAAGAGTTCTGCTTTTTAGGAGTTAACCCAACAAGGAGTTTGCGATTTAGATACGGTGAAATTGGTTGAGCAATGTGCCAGATTTCATATTCACTGTGCCGAGAGGCTTGTCGATCAGGACAGTTCTATATACGACGATAAGATTAACACAGAGAATCTGACAAAATGTTTGCAGACTCTTAAATACATGTACAAAGACTTGGCAAAGGAAGATACTTACTGTATAAACGAACCGGAATTTGTGTGTTATTCAATGCTGCTGAATTTAAACAATTCGTCGGTTTTTACGTATGTTTCTTAAAGTCTCATTCTTCGACAATTAAGACTCTTTTTAAATTTTTACCAATTCAGTTTATTATCGAGAGCCAAGGTATATAATTCGAAACAGAAAAAGAATATAAAAAAATTATCATTCTTGAATTTTTCTAGGGAGCTTAGTAATATGTCTGAACGCTTGATGTCTTCCGAGCCAGTTCGATTTGCTTTGGACATGATGATTGCGTGGGAGACCCGCAATTATATCAGATTTTTTAATTTAGTTAACCGAACAACTTATTTGAATTGTTGTATTTTAAGAAGATATTTTAATGAAATGAGACTATATGCCATCAAAACTATGATACGTTCCTACTGTACAAAGTATCATTCACCTCAGGTAAACAACGATTCTCATTCGAAATCATCTCTGGTATTTTACTTCAACAACAAATCTCAACTCAAATCAATTAAAATTGCATTGATTCAAAATTGGTTTTTGTCCTTTATAGATATCAATCTACCGGTTCGTTGATAATTTAAATTTTGAAGGGATTCAAGACTGTCAAGAATTTCTGTCCTTTTGTAATTTCGATTTGAAGATGAGCAGAGATGAAGTCCTGGTAGATTTTAACAGGTTGTCTTTTCGCAATCCGGAAGGCCCATTTCCCATCAGACGGTCTTATCTTATTATAGAGAAAAAAAAGAAAAGTCCGCTTTCAGTGGTAAGTTTCGGAACTGCGTATTTAATAGTATATTAGAAACATTTTTAATTGTTAAAATAAAAGTGCCCTAAAACATTTATGATACTATTGTTCATGGAAAAAAGTCGAGTAATATTAAATTATACTGCGAATAAATAACAAGAAAAAACCCAGTTAATTTAATTACTGGATTTCTAATTGCGACATAAAAGTTAGGAAAAGTTTTTCTTTCATCATGCGAATCAATACATTACTAAGATCTATTTATCTCATTTTTTACTTAAGCGATAAAATTATAATTTCTGATAATAATAAATATGTAAAAGGGATTTGAATTAATTTTATCTTTATAACTGTAACAACTGTTTTATTATAATTTGTTGTTATAATTAATAAGTTTACATTTTTTAGATTATGGCTGGCGGGGAATTGCCACCGAAGACATACGAAAATCATGTTCCCCAAAATAGTTTTTCAGCAAATGGAGAGTTAAAACTTGATTCACTGCTCTGTCGGGATCTTATGGAATTCGCTAATGCATCCTCTTCCATTGCCGTTCAATCTGCTAAAAACAAAGCTTCGGATTCAAATTTGGAATCATTTAAAGCGTCAAAGGATTCGTCTTTATCCTTGTTGTCGTAAGCACTTGTTAAAATAAAAATTATTTACTTCTGTTTGAAAAATTGTTTGTCCGTTAATCGACATTATTTGCTTATCAAGGCTTCATTTTATTCATCTTATTCAAGGCTTAATTCTTAAAAATTATTTAAGTCATTTGAATTTTTCTACATTTTGCAGGGATGGTTATGCAAAGGCGCAAGAATCTGAAATAATTCCCGGTATCTTTAATAGAGATAAGCTTGTTAATGAAAAGATTTCGGATCGAAATCCGCTTTTTTCAAAAATAGGAGAGACTCAAGCGAATATTTTCGTTACACCGACATCATTTTTGGAACAAAATAGAGCTTCCTCGAACATTTTTAATCCAAATTATGATAATAGTAATTTTAAAACTACTAGTATTTTTGGGGCGAAGGAAGGAAACATGTTCTCAGAAAATTGGAGTAGCAAACCGTTATTCGGAGCGGATAGCGATAATATTTTCGTTTCAAATTCAATGTCCGAGTCGTTTCTAAATAAAAGTTTTAATGAAAAGGAAACAGAAGATGTGAGACATAGTCATAATTTTTCTTCATCGTTTCGAAATAAAAGTGGATTTCTCGCAGACGGTGGATTTAAATTCAAATTGCCAACCCCACCACCCACAGAAAATTCTAACTCCAAAGAGACCCATGAAAGCATAAAATCCCAAGCCGAAAAATTTGAAACAGAAAATACAGACGAAAACGAGGCAGAAGTGGAAAATGTAAAAAAAAGACTTGATGAGGAAAATAATTTACTTAAGATGCTCGAAGAAGAGAATAAATTAAAGGAGGAAGCCAAAAGAATTGAAAAAGAGAGAAAAGAGGCTGAGGAAAAAAGAATAGACCGTGAAAGACTGGAAGAGGAAGAACGAAAATATCTTGAGGAACTGGCTAGACAGGAAAAAAATAAGAAGGCAGAATCTCTTAGACTCTTAGAAATTGCAAAGATGGAAGAAGCAAAGCGGAAATTGGATGCAGATTTGAAGTAAGTCAGCTTAAAGTATTCCTTGAATGGAACAGCGTCTTATTCGAGAAATGATATAGCCCACATTTTGAAGACATTATTTTAGAATAATTTCAATTTCATCAGATTTATGAAATGCACAGAACTTATATAAAATCTTGATTGTTATAAATTTTCTCTATTAAATTTTTAATAGGTACATAATCAATAACATATAAAACAAATTTTTTTATTTGCTCTTAGCCATTCAAATCTGTTTTATATCGTAATTTCCGCAAACACCATTAGAAATTGATAAAATTATTGATAATTTTAAATAAAATTTAAACGCAAAAAATAATAATTTGATTATTTAAAATTTTAGATTAAAAATAGACAACAAAATTGCCTGTCTTAAGAACAAATATATCTTATGGAAGACCAAAGAATTTTTTAACAAATGGAGATTAAAGACTTGGATCACAATAGAAGATAGAAAAATGGAAAAATATTTCAAGGAGCTGCAACTGAAATACCCTCCCATATGTACGGAAGAACATCTCAACGGTAACCCACACGGATTGATCATACCGAATACTCTGATCCTACAGAATTGCCGCAGCCATAAGAATGAGGAGAGCAAATCAAAGAAGCAGGCTAAAAAGAAAATATGCGAAGATTTATCGTTGATTGATCTTCAAAATGTGGTTTTTAAACCACTAGAAAATCAAGCTAGGAGGTAATGGTCGAGTGAAATTTTCATGAAGAAGAAATACATTTAAATTTGTGTTTTTATCTAAAATATTTTTTTTATTAGATTATGCACTAAAATCGATCCTTTCCTTTGGAAAGTAGTTATATCTGTGCCGGACGAAGCGGAAAGCACTGACTGGAAGGAAGTGGAAACTTTCATAGAAATGAGTCTTTTGGACAAATACAATAGGCTGTACAAAAAGAAGGCACGTCCATTACCTTCTAAAAAAGAAGCTTTTCTTTAATATAATTATAATTATAAAATTATGGGATGGTGTTCAGTGGATAAAATTTTCAGGAATAATTTTAGATAATATCCCAGAAATAATTTTTATACATTTTATTTTTTAAAATTTGCATAATTAGTTAAGTTACTCAAAAATATTCGCAGTTAAGACCGTTTTAAAAAAATGAAAATTTTTAATTATTATTTTAAAAATTGAACAGCTAATACAGGTCAAAACATTTTTAATGCAATGTTACTTTTCCACTAAGTTTAAAAGAAATTATTTAAATTTGATTTTCATGCTAAGAAATGGAACCTTGTCTATTTAGAGAAACAACTGAATTTTAATTGTAGTTTGAAAAATTTAATATGTAAATAATATTGATTTTTAGAAAGGACCTTTATATTATTATGAGGGTTGTCGATCTACGTTTCGATATAAAGTGAGCGTTCGCCAAGTCCGTGGTTGTGATTTATATGAGGATACAAAAACCAACGTGCATTCGACAACGGGTAGTAACAGTTTAATCTTTGTAGTGTCGGAGAAAAGCGATTTGGTAATTGCTAAGGAAAGGCTGAGAAATGTCATTTTGTCAAGAAATCCTTTGCCTAAGGTAATAAAACCAATTCTGGATTTCTTATAATTTTTCCCCATGATCAGCCTCCTTAATAAATATTTTTTTCCCTTTTCAGTTGATTTAGCCATATAATTATTGGCTTTTTTATTGATAGTTTAAATAATTTTTATATTTTTGCCTCTTTTAAACTTCATTTCGTCATTAAATCGTCGTCATAACAAAACATTCGCACAGCCTATGATTTAATTTTTGAAAGAAACAAAGGAAAACTCATATCTCTACCCACAGAAAGAAAAATAAAAAAAAAATTTTTACCTTTCATTCGCATAAATTACAAATATTTTCAGATCCCGGTAATAGTTTTCCCATTCGGTGAGAACATGGACGAGGAAAACATAGAGAAATTGCTGGACTTAGAATGTTTCACAAACACTCACGTTTCGGAATATTTTATCGAGAAATCCTCCGGGCACAAAAAAGAACATCTCGCGCTTAAACTGGCCACTTGTCTCGGCCTGGCAGCTCAGAAGGCAAGCCCGACATCAGGACTGAAGGTGTCGAAACTATCGGAATTTTATTCCAGCAGCTGTTTCGAATCCATCTGGCGACGAATTGAAACCAGTCTCTCAGATTATAAAATAATATTTGTGAGTTATTCGCGATTTTCATTGCGGGAAAATACAGATTACTCTGTGTGTTGTCAACAGTGAACAGTGACATTTTATGTTTTTAGCCTCGCTTTATTGCAAACTTTAATGTCAGATTTTAATTCGCTGTAATTTTACAATTCGATACAATTTCTTTTAATAGAATCCTCAGCCAATAAGTGAAATGTGGTTTTTTGTTTATCATAGCATTTAAATATTAAACTTGAATTCAGTGCTTGCTCTTTTCTCTGCATTGCTTTCATTCAGAAGCCAGCGAAACTTCTAACAAAGTTCTCTAGAGAATCGAAGCGCTGTTTTCACCTTAAATTATTAGGAACGTGCCCAATCACATAAAGCGAGGGAAAAATGCAATTTGATGATAACTTATTACAAGAAAAATACTTTAAGGCAATCAATCATTTTTATTTGCAGAAAGATCCAAATTTATTGATTGAGTGCTACAATTCCAACATAGAAGAACTTCTTAAAATACTTTTAGAAAGTGAGAACGAAAATTATACCACAATAGGGGATGAATTTTTGGAAGAATGTTTGACGCGACCTTCTTTGACAGAGCCTTACAGAAAAAAGTTAAGGGATGCATTCGAATATTTAAAGCTACCGCAATGGCCAAAGGAGATTCCTAAAACGTCCCACCAGTTGAAATACCGGATACATCAGTACTGCAAGAAAGTATCTAATCAGGATAGCAAGAAAATAAAGGAACTCAAATGGCTGTGAGTGAGAGCTTTTATTTTTCTTTTTTCCCCCCATTTGACAAATTTTAGTTATTTCACAATAGAGCGAATTTTGCTTTTTTTGCGTGTCGGATCAATTGACATTCGAAACGTATGGTTCATGGTAAAATCAGTTGGGCACAATCAATGGTTAAGGATTTGTGGTTAAAAATTTTTTTTGGATTTCAAAATGGTCTATTTTGCTTTCAAATTTCGGTGATGAAAATGAAAATTAATCGAAAATTGTTATTAAACTTACAGTTTGTACGGAATCATCAGGAAGTTTCTCCTCTGGAAGGGATTGGATATTTACTGCGACGAAGACATTGACAGTATTTTGTTTAATTTTCCTTGGATCCAGTTGTTTCAGGTAAATCTGAATCAAATAATTTTAACAGTAAACCGCAATCGGTAATGTAGCTTTACAATTTTTGTCTATATCTTTAGGAAATTTCTTGTTTCATTCGTCAAGAGTCCATTAGGAAAATCGATGAAGAATTGATGGTGGCTTATCGTTTAGACAGAATCGAGCAGTTTAGTTATGAAACTAGTTTTATTAGCAAACTTCTAAAGAAATCAAAAAGTAAGTTTTTTTCCATTTCTAGTTTCATGAAATATTCTAAATGAAAGACCGAAATTTTCATAAAGCGTCTTCACTTTTCAGGTAAATTAAAGCGCACCATTTTCGAAAAGATGGAATCGAATCCATGTATAGAGCATGACAGCGTAATTTTCGCATATTCGGCGGCTTTGGAGAGGGAGACGAATAAGAGAAAGAGCGAGGAATATCCCGAAGATAATTCAGACGACATATTTAGAATAGTCGAACGGAAAAGGAAGCTTCTCGAGGAGGCGAAGACCTCGGTGGACGTCCCAACTTTGAAGTACAATTTTCAGAATTTAAGCGATCGTTTGGACGAACTGAAAAAGAAGATCGACGAAAACGCGAAAGTTCTGAAGGGGATGCAGACGAGTTGGGCGGAGGGAAAAGAGTTTTAAGCATCGGTCGCGTTCGCGAAAATTTGGAAATTTTACCATACGCGTTGTTTTTTGTGTATTCATTCAAACGCAACTTTTTCTTTCTTTTGAATAATAAAAATTTTAACATTTCTATGTAACATGGTGACGAATGCGGAAACCGTGAGAGACGCAAATCTGACCGGATCGTGCATTCTCTCTCTTGCTTTACCAGTTTTGTTTTCCATGTACATTATTGAATTTTTGAAGGTGTTCGAAGGTTTTCCTTCTCGTCACAGGACCTCATCAGTTTCCCCGACATCATAGCGCTAAGAGATCTTACATTGATGTAAATGTCGCGAATCATCTCGTAAAGGCTTTTATTTGTCACCAACCTCGAAAGACAGGCCACAGTTACTGAAATTTAATATCTCCGTTTTTCTGATGCATTGCTAATACAAAAGTAATTAATATTTAAATGGGTCACACACCTGTGAGATTAATGAGATTCGTCCTCGATGTTAGGGTTACTCTTTCCGTTGGAGGCCCTGCTAGTTTTACGAGTACCTTGGACGTTCTCCCGGTCGAACTGAAATTAAATTAATAGTTGGATTTAATTGCGGCTTCACGCGATCCGTACCGAAACATCCCTCATCATTCGTGCCTACTTTTCTACCGTATATCGAACGTAAGACACATCCACTCTGGAACAGGCCTCTACGCAGCCGCACTTTTCCGGGTCGAAAGATTTCCTTCTTTCAGATAACTCTAAAATTATAATACATATGTCTTATAATTAATCTTTTCGGTTTGTTTTTCACGGGGTCATCCACATGAGGGTAAATTTTTTTTTCGATTCAAAGTAGCTGTCGTTAAACCAGCAAAAAGCTCTGATAGGATTAATTCCTCCCTTTTCGACTTCATGCATATATAATTGATTTCATCGGGCATTGATATTTTTACTAAAGGCAGTTCCAGAAGATACTTATTAACGCAGATTAATAATCCAGTTTAATAACTTACTGAATTCCCTATCGAGGCACTTCAAACCTTCCAAATCACAGTCTCTCTCATTATCTGAAACGGAAAAGTCATCGCATAAAAGGGAGGTTAACAAGAAGCTTCAGCACCGCCTTTGTGAAAGAAACAAGTTCGAATTGTGCTTCGATATATCGACATTTTGAAGAATTCAAAAGAAATTACTCAGACCAGGCAGGAGATGGTGTTTGCATTTGCATTTCTCCATCTGGTCGGCCACCGCGCACCTCGTAATGCAGGCGGATTGACTGTACGCGTGGAAACCATCGATGCGAATCTCATCGGCCAAAATGCAGTTTCTTTCGCTCAGCGGCAGCAGCAAAGAGCTCGGATCCTCCGTCCATTCCATGAACTTATAAACGATTTCAGCTGTAAAATATAAATCACATTGTTCATAGAGATATCGATCGTTTCCGGCCTCGCCAATACCGAGGGCTTACGAAACGAAATCGCTCCAACCTTTCTGTCCCGTTCCGATTTTTTTAACTACAAATTTCGCCCGCGGTAAATTCAGATTTTTTCCATCGTGGACGTAAACCCTGACCTGCGCTGTCAATTCCAGTTTTAGTTCGGCTTTGGGCTTCAAAAAACCGGTCGTCATGTCCAGGTCCGAAAGTTTGACCTCCCTAAAAACGCATGCGAATGACATTGTTTGCAACGGTTTGCTTCGGATGAAGAAGAAGCTTAACGGTACCTGTTTTCGGCGGAGTTCAGACTGAAGCAGAAACCATTGTTTGTACGGATCTTTTTAAAATATCTGCAGCACTGAAAAGGCTTGCTATTCCAAAAACACCCGACCAGGAGGAGTTCGCAAGGTTCGGATAAAACTTCGACCAACTCCCCGAAATTGTCTTTGAACGTTGCTTTTATGAGCTCCGCTTCGCAGTTTTTGCAGTATTTGCCACTCGGGTTCATAAGGCCCCTGACAAAGCGAATCACTTCGCTGCTGTTGGCGTTTACCAGGCTGAAAGCATGAGACCCCCGAAACTGTAGTCTGCATGGGTGACAATCTTATTACAGCCCACAGGAACGAATACTTGAGCAAAGACCAATGAAATTTAAGATTGCGGTTCGTTTTGACTCTTGTTCGGGGTCGGCAAGATTGGCCGGTTGTTTGGCCGATGTGCTAATACCTATTGAGTCGGGTGGACACGAGGGAAGCCTTCGCGGTCGGGCATATCGTGTATGCCGGTAAATTTGTCACCCATCTCACGTAGTCGACGTCGATCCTGTAGAAGGCTTCGTTATTGTTCCAGCAGTCAAGGCAGTAAGCAACAACAGCGGCGGCTGCCATCAGGTGAGAAACGAAATCCAACCCAATGTGAAACCTAATTAAAATGTTTTCGTTACATTAAAGCATTCGCCGAAGCGGCTTTGAAAAAAAAACTCTCTTACCCTCGAAGAATCTTGAGGCAGCTTTTGCGGCTCAAATTTTTAAGTTCGAAAAAATTCATTTCACCGCCTTCGAACTCACACTAAACCATTTTCCTTGGTCTTTTTTTTTCCAAAGAATAAACCTCCGAATTGATTAGTTGACTGTCGTCTATCTCCGTAATTATGGTTCATAATGGACATTAATACGCGTGGAAATCGGGGGTAGCGATATAATGATCCCCTCAACCCCAACGATTTAATTTCGACGAGGAACGAGGAGGGGTCAAAAAGCTTCGTGCGAGAGCAGTCGATGTGCGTTTTCAAGCCGCCCGTCGAGATAACTGAAACTCTCGATTTTTTCTTTTTTTTTTGCAAAAACATCTTTTCGAAGAGTGCTACCAAATAAATTGCAAGCCGGGCATCAACACAAGTTCAGTTTTTGATGCAATAAAATCAGATCCGAAACGACGTCGAAGCTGGGGGTGTAAATTGTGCGATCGATTTTGTGATGAAATAAAACGGAAGATTCTCGAGAGATCGATCGAGATTCGGCCCGATAAATCAGTGACGTCGAAAACCAGCAGACTAAATCGAACAGGCGAGCGGAAGTTTCTGGATCACGTGACTTTGCTCCTCTTCGCAAGAGGTAAGGTCACACGATCGGCTTACATTCACTTTTCTCGGTTGTTTTCGTTTGGCATAGAGCGCGCGTCAGCAACGATCGGAAATTGGCCGAGATCGCACTGGACGGAAGATCGCTTCGGTATTCGACAGCTGAATTAAATACCTTTTCCGTCGTCGAATTTCTTGCGGGTAAAAAGCCTCCTCGACAATTAGTACGAGGCGAGATTTTTGCTCGCTAAAATCCCGTAGCAATGACGTTTGCGATCGTTCGATGAACGAATAAATCAGGGAGAAAAAATTAGAAAGAAAAATTTGAGCGTTAACCTCCTTGTGGTAGTTGCACCCTTTCTGGGGTAAAAAATCGCAAAAGTTCAAATTAATTGTCGCCGGTTTGAGAGACATTTCCTCCGTTGCCGGTGCTCTGAAATTCGTCTGTGAGTAGCTCCTCAAACTTATTTAAATTTCAAACCTTAAAGCAAAATTTTGAACGAGTTGAATCGCTCGAGGCTGGATGTAAGCAATTTCCAAATGTCCCAGTCGAATGAGACCGCAGAAGTTTTGATTTGCGAAGAATTAAAAGGTTATTCAACGGCTTTGTTACGCCCATGATGAGACCGAAGCGTCAAAAACAATGAATTTCATCTTCTACGAGTTTGCATAAAAAATTAAAAAAAATAACTTGAATTCCACAATCCAAAATTACTTAAATCTCAGCAGTTTTTTTTTCAAATTTAACATTAAATAGACAAAGATCTTGAAGAAATTATTATATGTGATATGTGAAGAGAAATCTCTTACTGATACTTCTCTATGGATTAGAAATAATCTAAAAGGAGGGAATATATTCATGGAGAGATTCTATTATTATAAATAGTATTCTTCTATTTAAACTACAAAATCTAACCAATGGAAAATCACGCTTCTCGAACGTTTTCGATCCGTCCGAAGTTGCAGGACTGCCAACATCGATCGCAGCCGGTCCCAACACGGGAAGCCAACTCATCCCGCTTACAGATTCCGTTAGAAATTCAGTCCTCAACGTTGCTTCCCTTTATTGTCCTCGCACACTTGGCTTTCGACCGATCTTAAAAGCGTTTTCAGAACTTTTTAAGCTTGAAACGGCTGCGACTTTGAACGGGAAACGAGGAGCCATCCCGGTTAGTGCACCGCGATCGGACGCCAGAGCGACGCAGTTCGCAAGGACAAATCGAAGCATAAAAATTTGGATCCATAAAAATGAAATTTCCTCTTTTTCAAATTTAAATTTTTTTTTTTGTCTTTTTATTCATTTTTTGCAAATCTAAAATCTTGTCTTGATGACATATTCAATGTTTAAAATCTATTTTCATGCAAAAAAAACTGAATATTCTCCTTTACATGTAAATAACCACAACATCCAGCAGACGACGGTTTGAAAATTTTTCCGTCGGGACCTTCGGATTCCCGATGACGTCACAACGGAAAAAAGTTTAAGGCAAGAACCGTCGCTGTGCTGCATTTTGTGTTTTTCCCTCCTACATTTAATCCCCCCACCCACCCTCCCCTTATAGGATATACACTCATTAAAAATTGTAAATATTTATTAAACCCTGAGAGTGTCGCCCTCTTTAAAAGGGTGCGGAGAGAATATACTTTTTACATATATTTCAAATTTCTACCATTAAACAAATAATAATAATAATAATAATAATAATAATAATAATAATTATTATTCAATGCCATCATTTTATCTTTTCACTTTTTTTAAAATTAATTTTATTTTTTCAAGGTTAATTCAAGATTATCTTTACATATGTGAGGCAACAAATAATGTTACAGATATTTTTTTTTTTTTTGAAAATTATTTTCCAAATCTCAACATTTTTTTTCTTTTCTGCTTAAAATGACAAAAGAAAATGTTAATTTTCCGTTTAAAAAAAGAGGGAGGAGGGGAAAAAACTGATGCGGAATCAACGAGTTTAGGAACGGGAAGCCGGAAGTTGATCGATGCGAGGAGTGCGATGGGGATGACGTTTAACTTCCGAACCCTTTTTCAAGTGTAACTTATCTTCAACGGTCTGCGATCTTTCCGCCGAAATATTTCGCTTTTAAAAAAGTTTTTTCTTTTTTTCAAAACAAAAACAAAAAAATGTGTGTGTGTGTGTGTGTGTTATAAATCCATCTGAAGTATCAACGCCAGGGCGCAGAACGATAATACAGCAACAAAAAAAATTAAAAAGAAATAGAATATTAAATATTTATATCACTATATATATATATATAATGAATATATATATATATATATATATTCAACCAGAATCATTCCCAATTGTTTTAGATATAAGAAATTTTATATTAATGGAAAAAAAATTACTACAATAATTTGTAAATAATAAAGATTTCTTTTTTTGCTTGCTTGAACTGGAAATGACTTCATTTCTTTGATTAAGAGACAAAGAAAATGAGGGACGCGTTGATTCCAAATATGGAATGTCAATCAGCGAAAAATTAACATTTTTCAGTTTTCGGGAGGGAAGGGAAGGGAAGACATCTCGAACAAGTCGTTCGCGGAAATTCACCCCCTCCCCTCTCCCGGAGGCAAGGCAGATGCGGAGGATTAAAAACCGGAGTCGCGGCATCCATTTTGGGTCGATACCGATTTAAAAAAAAGACCGCCATTTTCGTTTCGCAAGTTTAAGCGGGGCGGCTTTAAAGAGATCATTTCTCGAACGGGAAAACTCATCTTTCTCGATTTCGACATGGAAAGTTATATCCTAACCCAAAATCTTTAAAAAAAGAAATATTAATATATTTATATTTCTTTTTTTTTAATAATATTTATTTTATAAATATATATATTTCTTTTGTTAGTATTCCAAGATGCGTGGATACCGAATTATGAGGAAGCGAAATAAAATTGCAGCCATGTAATTTTTACGATAGGAAAAAAATAAAAGACTGTTAAAACCACGTCGCGGATGAGGCGCAATAGGTTAAATCTTTGGAATGGGACAGAAAGAAAAAAAGAGAAGATCAAGTTGCGGCGATGTTTCCGTTCGCAGGGGTCAAAACTTTTTTCACACTCGGAGAAAATAATAATTCGGAATTCGAAGGATTCCCAAGTCAACTACTTTCCAAATACGGTTTTTTGAAGTGTATTCTTCTTAATCTCATCCTGTTTTATGTGGCTTGTTGCTATTTAGGAATGGAAAAAGTTACGGAAACTGATCGAACGACAAATTTCGAAATCTCGTTGCACATTTGAACGAGACAACCTTAGAGATAAAAATCGCTCTGAGAAAATATAAATAACTGGGATCGGTTTATTGACGGAATATTAAAAAAACTGATTTGCGGGCCTGAAGCGCCTCAACTTTTAAACACGGAAAAAAATAAAAAAAAAAGTTGAATTGACTGACGTCCTGCTTTTCTCGACGTTAAAATTAGGGGTAAAGAATTTTACTTTAAGATCCGCAACATGTATAAATTAACGGAAAGGGAAGGGGCGCAAATTGGCATTTCTTTCTCTCTTTGCTCTTCTCTTCTCTTCTCTCCCTTCCCTACATAATTTTTCCATAAATTTTTTTACATATTTAATAATAAGACTGAAAATTTTGCAATTAACTCACAAGTTCCGATCTATCTCGTAATAAAAATTGTGTAAATAAAAAACCACGGCAAAAAATGTAAAAGTTTCTCGTTTCTATTTTCGAAATAGCACTTAAAAAAACTGATTCTGATTGGCCTCTTGACCAACGTGTCTTTTTTTTAGTGTAAAACAATCGTGCACAACATATGAATGCGTATGAAATGTTTTTTGCGTTTTGAATTTGTTTTGAAACTTTTTCTTTTTTTCTTATAAACGACTCCGATTATCGTGGAAAACGTATAATTAAAATTAAGTGACCGAGAATCAATCAATCTTGTCAGTGCAAAGAGTGGACCATATCCTCCGAATCGGTCACCAATTTCTGGCCGAGTGCATTTCAAAATGGAAATGCATTTCCATGAGTTGTTTTTATTCTTTTTATTTTTAATTAATCCAACTTATCCACTTTATACCTATTGTACTGAACGTAAGGAGGCTTTGATAGATCGTTGTCCGTTAATATTCTCGTCCTATTCGGTATAACATCGTTTCCTTTTCCTAGGAGCCAATCCATACAGTTTTTCAATTCTTGCTCATTCACGTTACTTTCTACCCATTTGTCATTCCATGATTTGAATTTTTTATTTTTCATCTTCGTTAATATCGGATGAGACTGGAATTAAATTAAATCATTAATCGATAAAGAAAAAAATAAAATTATAAACTTACTTGAATCAAATACTGGTTAATCAAAGAATCACACTAAAAAATTAATTTATTTTTCCTATAATTTTTTATTATAGAATTTTTATAGCAGAATATTTTAACGATATTTCATTTGTTTTATATAAGCAACATCATCCTAATTTCACATTTCAAACACTAATAATGCACAAAAATTAATAAAACTCCAAACATCGAAAAACAAGAATCGTGTTTTTGAATTAATTCAATGAATTCATTAACGTAGCTTACATATAGACTTTTTATAAAATTTACCTTTTTCGCTTTAGTGAATGCATTTTTTTTGTATAACAAATTTTCTTTATTAATGACAAATAATATTTTGTATGAATTAAGGTTAAATCTGCATTCAGAATTGTCATGGGCCAAAATGCAAGAATCAACATCAGGGACTCCCATTCTCGAGGGAGGGCTTTTTTCTTCTTTTTTTACGACTTCCTCAGATTTATTTCCAGATTTTTCGCTATCCTTCTTTTCTTCATCTTGTTTACTGTTGTTGTTTTTCTGTTTAGCGTATAATTTCCTCCAAGATCTAGCATTTCGCGGCAAAAATACTGGTTTCTCGGATCTGGGTAAATCGTTCAACTATACAGAAAATAAAAGAAAAAAAACATCAGTTAACTTAAGAACTCAAAAATTCTTTTTAACTGAAATGCAAATATATAATAAGATCTATTTACCTCCAAACTGTGTTCATCATCATCTGGATTATTTCGAATACTCGAAGCATAATTGTTTACATAGTTTGACCATTTTTCTGACTCATTTACAGGCTCTTGCTCTTCTAAGTCGTTATCCAGCAATTCAAAAGTTATTTTGCAATCTATTTTATACTAAAAGAAGAATAAAAAAAAATGTGATAATTTTCTTTTCAAAGAGAATTTAATAGTTCAATTTCATAAATTATTATTAATATTCAAAGAATTTCTCTTATCAAAATATGCGTATTTAAATATTTGTCCTAAATGTAAAACTCAGAAAAATTTCAAAACTAGCTTATTAAATAATCATAGTAATATTACTTGTTAACAGGATTTTTTAGCGTAAAACTTTCACTTCTCAGATTAAATCAAGAAATACTTTAAATTCATAAATTAATCAAATTTTTAAAGGAAAAAAATTCTTTAATCCAAAGAAAATTATGTATTAGGAGTTGTAAATTCTTAAATTCTTACTTTTCAAGCGAAAAGCTGTATAAGATTAAGTTTGAAATTTTTTATTTCTTTTTTAAAATTCTGCAAAATTTTGAAGGAATATATATCTCCATGTGTTAATTCTTCACATGCAGGATGTTGGGATCACTCCAAAATGTTTTATTAATATCTCACGGAATAAACCAAAACTTACAATTAAAATTTTAAAACAATTTTCTTCGGCAAGAATCTGCTCCAATCGTTTTTGATAAGCCATTTCAGCGTGAACTCTTTGATGAGCTGTTGCAACCGGACCTCCTGCTCCATCTCGTTTAGCTTCTTGATGAAATATTTCAATACATTCTTGAGGAGCTTCATCACAGACGATGTGTTGCAACTAGAAAAAAAAATTATTTTTTTTTAATATTCGCTGAAGCAATCTATATACCATTTAAGAATTTTTGTAAATAATATAATATACATAAAAATAAGAGTTAAAAATAATCAAAAAATATTACATAAAAAATTTTATGCAAAATTTAATTTAAAAATAGTGAATTATCTATAAGTATAGTTATAATATTAATTAAATTAAAATATTTGTTAATTATAGTTAACTATTAAAAAATTAAAATTCTCTTGATCTTATTCATGTGAACAGCAAAAAATGATTTTCTTACGTATTTCTATTTTTCTTTCAAGAGTTAAGAAAGAAATAAGAATTAAATAAGTTATAAATATCTTAAAAAATTCAATATTTTTATAATTACTACAAAAGCTGTAGTATTCCAAGCCACTTACTTGTCTCACAGCATAAGTCACAACCTTATCCATTGTAAATGCAATATAAGCATGAATACCAAACATTTCTCTAAGAGTGTCCTCATAAGCGTTGCTATCCATATTTCCATCAAGTACATTTTTCACCATTTCTAAAAATGCTGGATAATAATCTTCAACTTCAATATCACCTGAAATTCATTCAAAAATTCCAATATTATAGTAAATAAAAAATCAAGAGTTTTTTCAAAGAAATGAAAGTATTTTTATCAATTAAAGGAAGAAATTAGTTATGTTTTAATAGTTATAAATATTTATAGTTTTTCGACAGAACGTTTTTATCTGTAGAAAAACTATAAATATTTATTTTTTGCGTTTTGGAAAAAGAATTTTTTATTCCATAAAACAATAAGATTAAAAAAAAGTCTTTTTTTAAAAGATTGTCGATCACTTACTTTTTGGTTTTAATCTCAAAGCAACGCTGGTTGATTCTTTTCTGTCCATTTTATATTTAGCCTCCTCTTCCGCTAAAATTACTGCACGTTCATACATTTTTGTTAATCTTTCACATAAAATATGGTGAAGTCGAAGAAATAAATACCAATTGTTATTTGCCATGAATAAGGTATAGCTCTCCTCCTAAAATAGTAACTTATTACTTAAAGCTCTATACTTTAACCCACACACACATATATATAACTTTTCGTAATTATTATCATTTTAAAGCAAAAAAAATTAATTTAAACCAATTACCGGGTGATGTGAAGTTCCATTGTGAATATTCGGATTACGTTCCTCAGAAGGAATATGACCCGAGTTAGACCCTGGTTCCATTTTGGAAGAAACTAGTGAAGTTCCATTCACATTATTTGACAAGTTCTTCCCTTTATCTTGATTAACATTCGTCTCAGGTTGAATTTTCGAATCATTGTTATTGGCACTTAACTGATCACTATTTTTCCTATTATTTACAGGTGGATCAACATCCATATCTTCCTTATCATCTGAAAAATCAATTACATTCAATTAATTTTTTCTGGTATATCTATGAAATAATTTGGCTTATTTCTATATATAGATAATAATAATGTGTCTCTATATATATATATCTAATTATACACATTATATCTACTTTATTTAAATTATATCTATTAATAATAACAATAATTATTATTAATTATATTAAAGATATGATTTTTTTCTTCTGTGAGATAATATAAGTTTTAAATATTTTATTCATAATACAAGTTCAAAGTTTTACTATCACATCAATCAATTCTTAATTTACGTTTGAAAAAGTATGTAACTATTACCGAAGCTGTCTTTTTCATCATCACTAAGTTCTTGGCGGGTATGATGAAACAAATCTGGAATGAAATGTCTTAATATCAATTTCATTTTATGCTTATCATCTTTCTGTATCCCACTCAATCGTTTCACATGATGTATAAGCAAATTTGCTGCATCGTCAAGTATGCTTTTATCTTTGTATGGTAAAATTAAGTGTGGTCCTGTTATAATCTGACCGGAATCCAAATTGTTTTCCTCATTTTGTTCGTGTCTCTGTAAATTATTTAATTTTATTACAATTTATAATTCTCTAAGCTTTATTTTCAAATATCTTCACAAGTATAAAATTTACCTCATCAAACAAAGTTTCTATTTCATTAAATAAGCCTTTTGATCTGAGAGCTTTCAAATCAGTTTGTTTAAAATTCATTCCTTGATGATCTAAGCTCTTTAAATAATATTTTTCATTTTGCTCTCGCCACAATTTATTAAAACCCTTTTGAGCTTCCCTCCATTCATCCTCTTTGGCACGTAGCCGTCTTAATACTACGGGAATAGCGACCAAAGGATTCTTTTTCAAACCATCAAGCATGTCTGATGCTTTGTCACCATATACCCTGAAATTTTTAAATTAGTTTATATTAATTTATATAAGATTCAACTTACATATCCATTTTTTTATTTTTTTATAACTTTTCCTTATTTTTCTTGTGAAAATAATTCTATGAAATAACTTCAAACCTTTTCAATGCACGAACATGAATGGTAGGACTTGTTCCTCCTAAAGTATCGTCCAATCTAAATTTTTGAGCTTCTTCTGGCGACATGCGAGAAATTTTCTTTTGTACAGCTTCTAGCACTCGAACAGTGGCTCCATTAGTTTCGATAACAACATCCAACTAGAAAAAACAATGTTAAAATTGTTTATAGCTTTGTCAAATTGTAAAGACGAAAAACTTAATCGCAATCTTATAATTACGTATTTTTATTACATATATTTTACGGGTATCTGCAATAATGTTCCTACCTCAAACCTTTCATCTTCACATCTATAAATGTATTCTTCATATTGCGTCTTTCTACTCGTAACGAAAGTGGAATCTTCGGACCAACTTGGAAAAGAAACCCATGTATCATTTAAAACTTCTTTACATAAAGCTGTTCTGCCAGAACATTTGGGTTGTACATATGATTTTGGTAATGCGCAATAACTTGCACCCAAGCGCTTACAAGTGGAATAATCTTTAAAGAATAGAAGATAAAATAAAATTCTTATTTTTATAACTTAGAACTTTAATTTTTAAACTGATAACTGAAAACATATTCTAAAAAAATATCTTTAAATATAATCAAGAGCTGAATTATTTAAATTATTACCTATTTCCATTGCAAGATCTCCTGTTGGCCGATCTTGCCGCATGTTGTTTGGAATAAGTTCTACACCAATGTTATGGTTCATTGAATTCTGAATCGACGATTGCTCGGAGAATCCCACAAATTCTTTAAACCATCGAAGCTGCTCTGGAAACCGACCTAGGAATGGCGTCACAAGCTGAACCAATTCACTCTTGGAAATAATTTCTTGATTAAATAATGTTAAACAACGGAGGAAGTTTTCATAAACTTCTTGACTCCTCAAAGACTTTCGAACCTGGAAATGTAAGAATTTAAAGATCTATTAAGCTTTAATTTTCATTTTTAAAATATTTAGTAAGAAAAAATAAAAATTTTGAGTACCTTATCGAAAAATCCATAATCACTTAAACTGGCATATTTCGCAGCATCAGCCAATGTGACATCTCTTAGAGATGCCATCTTGTGTTTCTTTGATATACCGGAATTAGAAAAGCTAGAAGATCTCTTAAGCTGTGAATGAGATTGCTTGTTTACAGGACCAGAACCTGCTAAGGTACCTCTAGGAGTCTCTCTATCTTGAGGTGTAGGAACATGATCCCTCGATATATTAAGCGTGTAATTTGTTGATTTTATGTTTGAAGTCTTCTTTATCAAGTTTTGATGATCAGGTCCGGATAAAGTTTTTGAGTTCTATAAAAAAATTAAAATCAATACATTTGAAAAAATTGCAGGTTTTCTTTTATTTTTCCAACTTTCTTTAAAGTAAAATACTGTAATATTATAATATCTATATTTAATTTCAAAAGAAAATTTTAAAAAACCTCATACCAAATGACTGGTTGCATCAGGCAAAAATTGACCAAATTCCGTTAATAAATCCTCTTGATGTTCAAATAACTTAGATACTTGTGAGTATACTTCAGCTTCGGTCAAATGCTTCCCAGGTCCACTTGCACCTTCTTTAATATTGCGTTGCTCTTTCTGATACGTGTGTAAGATTTCCAAAAACCTTTTGTATTTATCCGGCTGACCTTGGAAACGATTCTGTTTTTATATAATAAAATTAGAAAATAAGATATTGAATAAAAAACATTAATTAACAGATATTAAGATATTCGCTTCTGTATAAAATATAAACATATGTATAACATTTAAGTCCATAGTCAATAACGTGAAATTTTAAATCTTATTGTATATTGCTATTTTAGCATATTATTAATTATTTTCTAATTTAAATATAATTATGTTCAAAATGTGCCTCAAATTATGTTCTTAATTCAGCTTAAATTTCAAGACGCTTAGTTCCAAAATATAAGGGGTAAACTTTTTTGTTGTACAACAAACAAAATATGTCCATACACGACAATAAAATTAAAATGGCTTAAAATATAACATAAATATAAATATTAATTAAAAAAATTCTCTCGATTCAACTGATATTGAAAACCAAATTTAATTTGAATTAGAAACAACAAAAAATTACTTACCTTTATTTTGTTGACATAATTTATAGCATGATTGAACTCTACGGGCTGACTTTGAGGCGTAGGATGATTTGAATCCACGTTGCTCAATGCATGAGATACCGCTAAATGAGCTTGTTGCTGGAATATAAATTAATTTATTTAGAATTATTCCTTAAGAATTAACATACGTCCCAAAAGAAATAAAAAAGTTAAAAATTATAATTAACCTGAGTAATTTGCATGTGAGAAATTCCTGGATTTGGAGTGTGACCTGTCAGTATGTTGTTATTGGTCCCTGATTGTTGATGAGGATAAATTGTACTTGATTGCTGCGGTGGTGTTCCTCGCCCAGAATGAGCATTTAAATTATTGTTATGTTTAGAAACTCCAGGTAGCAAAGTAATTGTTTCATTCTGTGTACCAGATGAAAGTGAATGATGAGGAGTCTGGATGAGAGTAGTTGTTGCTGCAGTGGGACTAGGCATGGAAACAGAAACTTGAAATGCGTAACCCTAAAAAAAAAATTACTTTCAGTCAAAAAATAATATAAACTAAAGGTTTAATCGATGAACTGCCGTTTTATTATTTCACATATTTTAAATAATTCCAAAAGCATTTACTGTTAATTAACAAAAGAATATTTAGAAGATCGTTCATAATGCAGAAAAAAATATCTTGTGCTTATTTTAAATATAATTCAACTATTTTAATATAACTGTATGTAATATGCAAAAATTTTTTCCCTAAATTATGGAATGTAATTTAGCTATTTTTAAGTTTCACAAAAATATAAATTAATACTTAATATTTATACATTTTAATTTATATTAAATTGATCGTAATCTACTCTTTTATCAATTTCTCATTTTCTTTGATAAAAAAAAATTTAATTTTTAACAAACTGCTAAAACTTAAAATATACAACTTATGTTCAACAATTTTATACCTAATCAAGAGTATTAATTACACTATATTATGCCTAAAAAAGGAAAAAAATTTAAGTGCCAAATCATAGTGTAAATAACTTATCAATAGATAAAACTAATTAGTTCTACTTAAATAAAAAGTCAAATAATTAGCAGATATAAAAAAATTATGAAAAACATTTATTAATAAAATATGTTATAATATAATAATATATGAAAATATGATACAATAAAATACGATAATAAATATAATAAGATATAAACATTATAATAAAATATGATAAAATAATGATATGGCTTAAAATATTATTTCTGAAATGAAGGAAGAGATAAATTGCATCTCCATTCAATATGACATCATATGCATAAAATAAAGATAAGGATTAAATCACTTGTGTCTCATCGACATTAAACAATATAAATATTCTAAAGCAAAAAATAAAAGATACACAACTTTTTTTAATGCGTAAATTCTTATTTTAAGAAAATAAGAATTCTAAATTTCTAATTGCTTTTATCAGCATGTGCTGATATATTTTAATCAAATTGCAATGAAATTGTTTTTTATAATGAGATGCATTTGTAAAGAATTATAATACAACCAAAAGTATTGCGAACATCATAATTTTATTAATTTCAAGTTAAACAGAAAAAAAGTACTATCAAATATGAGAAATATCTATCATATTTATAATTTTTTAAATAATTCAGAATGAAAAAGTCATGCAAATAAATACTTAACAAAAAATTAATTAGTGGTTTTCAGATATTTTCTGGAAAACATAGTAATACGGTAATTGAAAATAAAAACAAACCTGCTCATTTGATTGAACTTCGATCTTATAACCAGGTGGTAAAAATGTATTGAACCCAACAATGAGTTCTGGATGACCCTTAAATAAGTTCGATACTCGCTGAATAACTCCAGGAGTATCAATACTGAAAAAAAAATTGTGACAGAATTTATAATTAGCAAAAAATGTAAAAGATATTAATTACGGGCTCTATGAAGAGGTTTGGTATAGAAGTTTTTGGAAATAGTCAAAAAAAATCAGCAAAAATCTGATAAATTTAAAATCATTACAAAAAATTATTTAGACTATATAAAATATATTTTCTTTACTTTATAAATATTTCATTCCTTGCAATAGTTTATATTCATATATATATATACATACACAAACATTATTCATTTGTTGGCTTACACATTTCAAAATTATCTAATGGTATAATAATCAAAACTGAATAGTAATTCAAGATATCAAAATATTTCTATAAATATATTAAAAATCTTCTATATACATATTGTACTTAAAATTACCTTTGTGATTTAAATTCTTTCATTATGTCCAGAAAATCATTATAAACTTGTGGTTCACTTCCAAATTTAAATTTTACTTGATCCAAATAAGATAAAGCATCTTCAACTTTAAGCCTTTGAAAATTTGATGATCCACCAGGTGGAGTTCCAGGACTCTGTGCAGACATACTTCCAGTGGCATGAACCTGTAGGATTTTAATTTTTTATTAAACTTTTAAATTCTATGAAAAATTAAAAAATTACTTCTTGAAATTCAATGAATAATTTTTATTTCAATATGGATATTTCATAATTTTATTAAAAAAATTATTATTAGTAATACTTGAGAGTTGAAAATTTATCAGTATGAAATAAAAATGCAAACTCAATATAATAAACACATAAAATTGCAATATAAAATAGAAGAATTATGAGCAAATGGTGACTAAAATATAAAATTATACTTTGCATTCTTTTTACCTTGTGACGAAGATGAATAGGTTGTGCAGAATGGGTTTGGTTTTGCATAGCATGCATTGGACTGTTTTTGGCGGATAAAGGTAGAGAACTGTATTGATACTGAACTGTAGTTAATTGAGAATTAGGAGCATCTTTTGGATAACTCTGAACTCCAGCACCAGAATGAATTGGAGGATTAGTATGTTGTGAAACACTGGAAGGTTGACCACTGAAACCAAGAAAAAATTATTAAATATGTAATATTAAAAAATCATCTTTAATACTTCATAAAACTGAATTTCTGTTTTACAACTAATAATCAAAAAAAATAACTTACCTTAAAATATTACTTGGTGCATTGCCTTGCTGAGGTGGATGATTAGAAGTTAGATGGAGAACACTAGGAACATTTGACATCATTGATTGAGTCCCTGAAATATTGCCTCCAAGCATATGATGAGGAGGAGACAGTGGTGTTGCCCTGGCATATAACCCTTCCTTACCAGGCCCAGGACCAGATGAAGGTCCTTCATCCAAAAGTCTTTTCATACTTTAAAAACCACTGATGTTTTGCAATGTAGTGGACAATAAATGACTTATCTGAAATAAAAATGTTTTGAAATAAATGATTGTAAATAAAAAATACCTGATATCCTTTCATTAATAAAAATTATAGTTGTTCAAAATACTAAATAAATATTTTTTGAGTTAAATGAGATAATATTATAATTACATATTAATATTTCATTTTGTTAATTTGCAAATTCAAATAATACTTTTTTAATCAGTCACAGCTAATCTTTCATTTAGATTTAACTTAACCTTCAAATAAAATCTGCTACTTTTAAATAATCCTTAGCTTTTTATAAGCATTTCATGAATTACTATTATTCAAATTTCCCTTTATAATAAAATCATTGTTAACATACAATTAAATATTCATTTTTTTAAATACTTAAATTTTACATTTTAACAAAGAAGTAATTTAACAAAGAAATTAAGTAATGTAAAGTAATTTAATAAGAAAATGGCAAACTCATTAAAAGTGCAACTGTATATGGTTGTGATATAAATTCAATAATTAATTTACATTTAAAATATTTTCATTATGATGGACAAGATTAAAATTTATCTTTCCTGTTAGTGCTACACAAATAATGTTATTGCTGTATATCATGTGTAATTAAAACAATTTGTTTTCAGTTTTAATGTTATAAAAATTGAGTTAAAATGAAAATAGTTTTATCCTTCTCTTATACAAATCAATTTCTTGGGATGCAATATCAAGCATACATATTTTCTCACATCAGAGAGGCCTATATTAGGTAAGCCATAAACTTCTAATAAGAAAGATCCATGAACAAAACATTCTTACCTTGTCAAATTTATTAAAATACGATCAAGTAGGATATGCGATTAGTGATGAATTCCACATGAACAACACCAAAACGCATTTAAGGGACACATTATCGCATATTTTCATTGTTTTTGTGACTAAAAATGAAAACTCATTCAAAAACAAAAGAAAAAAGAAAAAAAAAGAGGGAAGTTAAAGAAAAATTTTTTTTCTTTCTTCAACACCTAAACCAATATGAGATTGTTACGATGATATTTCACGACGAAAAAATACAGTGAGCTCTTCTCCCTTCCGTTTAATGCACAAAAAAAAAATAAAAAAGTTTAACTTATTTTTAAAATGGTGCAGTAATTTTGAAAAATTTAAAATGTTGTATAACTCATTAACACGAAGCTACGATTATTTAACTGAGTTAACAAACGAACTATATGATTCCGCAGAGAAAACTATACTTAACATATCAATGAAAGGGAAATAAAAGTTATGAAATAGCCTGGCACCCGGACTCAGCGTTGCCAAGCGCCTTATTACATTCGCAGGGAAATTAATTGATGCAGAATTTATCGCAACGATTTATAAACAAATATTTCCAAATGTTATGCAAATCAGGTTAGGTTTTATTAAATTTTAATTTATTTTACTTTTCATTCAACATGATTTTCTTTTCAAATAAATTTCTACTTTATTATTCAAGTTAACATGCGTTAAAAAAATCTAACGATCCGCTTTCAATAATTTATAATACGTTAACTTTATGGATTATAATTAATAACAAATAATAAATAACAAATCATACTGTAAATAAATTATTTGATTATTAATTATATTAAATAATATACGATATTTTTTTAACAATGTTATTCAGTATTACATTATTTCCAATCTCTATTTTTTGTCACATATATTTATATTTTTAATTTTTATATTGACCTTTGAGCACAGCAATTTATTAATATTTCAATTATAATATAAAAATTTTTATAATATTGTAGCTGGTGTATGACATTATTTTTCATATAAATGTATAACATAAATTATTAAGAATCATAACATTTTAAAAAATTTATGAACTTTCAAATAAAATATTTATAATTCTTGTGATTATTTAATTTTGTAAATCTTAAAAAGAAACAAAAGAAACTCCAAAAGAGATTAATATTTGACAATTTTAAGTGTACTACAATCTGCCCATTCAAAAAGAGCAGTATAAAGAAATCTTATGGGCTACTTGACCAATTTCAAGTTTTTTTCTTATATGAAACATGATACCTTTTAATTTAACTTGTTTAACCAGTTTCAGGTATAAACTATTGCAACAATAATATTAACAAATTTTTCTTTATTAAATTCTCCTATCATATGTAAAATATTATAATATTTTCCAAATTATTCCTAATTATCAGAAATTGTACCAATCTGATACATGCAATTTTTTCCATTAAAAAAAAATGTAATAAATTTTATTATATTGAGGTCTCAGAAAAATTAGAAAATAATTTTTCTTTGAAAAGATAGCCTCTCAGGGAAAGTTTTTCTTTAATGAAGTTAGATATAAGATAATATAAAAAACTTGCTTAAATTGTGTAATTATCAATGTAAATGTTTTAATTTTATTTTTAATTTCAAGGAGAGGTAATTTTTAAATTAATCATTTATAAAGTGAAATGAATTTTATATTGCAATATATTAATATATATTCAAATCGACATATTCATAATCAACGACATGAATTTATATCATTCTGAATCTGCAATATTATAATAGATTTGCGTTTCAAAGGACACATCAAAAATATTGTATTTACAGCTCTCCATTCTCAAGCCGTCTCGGCAATTGCAGAATTTTTATATTTTTTCTAATGTGTTTTAAAAAATGGAGAAATTTACGGATACAGAACATTAATTTTCACTTTTCAAATTTTTTTTTTATGGTTCAAGATATAACTACACTTAAGAAGGGAACTATATAGATATTAAAAGTGTTTCACATTACGCACTTTTCTATATATTTACAGCAATCGTTAAGATAGGTTTTAAAATTTTATAATATTTTCGGTTAAATTCTTTAACCAAGTCAAATTTATTTTATGTTCTATTTGTTCTCAATCAAAGCAAAGGAGTAATCTTTACCTACAATTTTCTGTTTTTAAATTCTTTGAAAAGGTGTAACTTCTTTGTTTATATTCCTTTTTTTATTCATATATTATTATAGAGGAAGAAATTGAAATATAAGTTTTCAAACTAATTTAACTTTCCTACAAACTATGGTGTTGCGATGGCTATTTACACTGTGAATTAAAACCTGTATGACAAGTATCTTCTACTTTATATTTCCAACGTATGATGACGGAAATATAAAGAATAGTTAATTTTGCAATAAGTTTTTTCTAGATATTAATGTCGTAAAACATTTAAAATTTAGAATCTTTTTTTCTAATTTCTGTAAGTTTTTTAAAATTAAATTAAAATTTTAATTAATTTAAAATTAAATTAAAGTTTTTAAAATTTAAAAGTTTTTTAAAAATTAAGGTCGAGATCTGCGTACGACCAACAGGGCGCCATTTTGCTACCCCTGTTGTGAAAATTAGAACTTTAAAATGTTTTCAAATTTACATTAAAATCAATAACAATTGTGAAAAAGGATTGAAATATAGTTCACATTACTACTTTATTAAAAATTCCTCCAATTGTCAAGATTTATCAACTAAATAATAAATATATTCGTAAGCTGTATTTTAAGAATTAAAATAAAAACAAAATCATGATTAACTGAACAGTTGATTCTGCAGTGGAAGATAAATCGAGAGTAGGCCATCTTAAAATACGGAAACATGTTAGTGATGTGGCAACATTGTTTGTTCTTGCTCACAAATACAATATATAGAAATCAATACAGGTGAGCATGTCAAAAGTGGTAGCTTCAATTCATACGGTTCACATTTCCTTAAAAACAAGTATTAAAATGAGCCTTATGACCATGCCAACAGTCATTGAAGTAAACACTACAAAATCAACTCTCACATAATCGGAACATGGGCCTCACATTTTTTTTTTTTTTTACGTTTTGTCTTGCAGTATATTTTGTTGACCTTAAAAAATTCGTCTTGTATAATTACGTGATTCGGCAACGTTGAAAACCAAAATAATCAAACAAACACATCTCAGAATATTGAAATGCCCAGAAATTAAAATAATCAGTTTAGCATTTCAATAAATGCTAAGAGCTAAAATGGTGAGCGGGAAAAATATGGAGTAAATTTCCTTTCAATAAATTTTTCACATTTTTATTAACAATTATAAATTAAAAATAGAATTGTTTTTCTCTGGCCTAACTGAGCTCTTATTATTTTCAAAGTTAAGATTTTGATTAAAAGAAAACCAAATCTGTTTAGTGATCAGCCAAAATAAGACACTTACCCCATGAATACGTATCAATTCGCTTGATTTGAATGGTTAACATGCAGCGAACATGTTGCACACAAGCACAATAAATAAAGTAACTTCTGTTACACTAATTACGTTATTAAGAACATTACTTCACGATAATACTTCAAAATTTTAAGAAAAAAATAACCCCAAACAACCGACAATACAGAACGATCGCCAGACACAGAGCGCGGGCCAAGCATAAAATGGACTGTTCCACGGACGAGTCCAACAAATCTTAGTGGGTGTGTTTAAAGATGAAAACAATTTTTAGATAAATGTTCCAAGTTTCTATTATCACTCAGAAAAGTTTATAGCATTACAATATCATTTTATTAAGCAAAATAACTGAAACATATTGAATTTTAAGAGAACTAACTTTAGTTTTAATATTTATTATTCCTCTCTTATTCAAGTTCTTACCCCCGCTTTTAATGAACTCTCCTTGCTAGATATAAAGATGCTTGCCTTACGTATCAAAGCCTCCGTTAACCACTTACTGAAAAGAACATATTTAATCTAGGAGGCCACGATTACCCACGTTTTTTCACATTTAAATTTATCTTTAAACTTTTGTAACAAATAGAAAAACTTTTTTTAATTAAAAAATGATGTCTGCAATTTGCAATTAAAATTTTTTTATATTAAATATAATCTATTTTATTTTATTCAAATGCTTATCATCTTTAAATTTGAAATATATTAAGCGTCAATTTATTTAATCGAATGGAAATAATTTTTCATTTATTGGAAAATACATGTGAAAAAAAATTTCATATAAAAGAATATTTGAATTAATAAATAATCCAGAACCATACAATCAACTTTTTACAATTTTTTACTATACAAATTCCAATATATTTTTTGATAATTTAAACAATAAATAATAAGTTTCGTAAAGGATAGAAAATTAATTGATTAGTCCACGTTTCGATATATATTAATAACGACATGTATGCCATAAACTATTGCGAAATTTGAAAATCAAAACATTTTAAAGATTAAAAGCAGCTAAAATCGTTTTATATGATGTCATTGTTTTCCAATCGCTGTTTTTTTGTTAAGACATACTTGTCTGAATTAACTGTTTATTAATAACGTCTAACTTAAATTGATCATATTATTCTAGTCTCAGAGAGGTATTGTGGATCTATTCTCCATAAAGCAAAGTTAACAATTTATAAAAACAAATTCTTTTTTTTCCCTAAAACAAATTTCATTCTCGAAAATCTCAGTTATTATTTTCATTATTTTTAACATTTAATAATACTTTTATTGCAACTTGTGAATTGCATGATCTATGATTAATTTTATAATCAATAATGCTTAGATAGTCTATTCATCATAAAAGCCTGTTGATAAACATTAATTTCAGTTAGAAAATTTTGCACGTGAAAATTTACTTCATTTAATTAATTTCGTTAAATTGATGCCATATGTGAATGAAAAAATTTAAATAGTACTCAATTTTATTTTTAAACTGCTATTAACACTAAGAGGTGCTCAGGGGAGTTCCATACATATGTGTAAAACTTTGTTCTTATTGCGTTGAATCTTTTCAGCGTAAAAAAGTTTAGTTTCTAATGAAATTTTTATCAAATTAAAATCAATAATTTTATATATAAATATTAGTAATAGTCTCTAGCTTGAAGTATTTTCCTTCATACTGCTGATAAATACTTAAGTCGTAAATACTAATATATATTTATATTAGGTCCTTTGTCCCCAAAAAAGATAATAAGAGGGAAATAAATCTCAAATAATAAAAAATTAATTTCCGTTGGTTTTTGTTAAACAAATAAATTTCCAATTCTCCTAGTGCAGATTCACCTGACCTTGTGGTTATTGAATTATGATGTAAATGAAATGTTTTATGCCTAGCGGCCACCGACCGTCGTTGTTCTAAACTTTAAATTTTGAGTCGCATAAACTAAAAATTGAAATGAATTTTCTAAACAAAGAAGCCCAAGTAGAATAAAAAGAGAAATTGGCGATTTTTTCCACGAAACGTTTTCGTCTGGAAGAAGTTAAAAGGAAAGCCTCGTTGCTTAACAGTTAAGATATAATTTTATATTCTATCTAATCGCGGAGGCTGAGAAACTAAAATACGATGACGTCAGTTTTTGCGTTTTCTTGGAATCTTAACTCACAGCGAGAGCGATCGACAAGTGAAACATTGACTGTGAAAAATCGAATGAAATCGATCATATTATTTATACAGCTAGAAGGCATTAAAAATGCTGATGTAACTCCTTGTTTTCTTTAAAAAATCAAATGTATGAGTGAATTACTCTTTTTGAATTCCGAGAACAATGCAGGTGATGAGCAACATCGCATCAAGAATTTTCAAATTTCATGTTCAGAATTTTAATTCATTTATCTTCTTTTGTTGATCTTTGAAATTTCAAAACGTATATAAATGCGTTTATTCCTCACTTAGGCTATTTTTTTTTTACTTTTCAACTTGAATTAATTTCTTGTTATTTTTACAATGAGTAAATATGAGACGAAAGCCACAATATAAAATGCAAATAGAAGAATGAACTGAATTTATATAAATGCTTATTACAATAAATATAATATAAAGATTCTTTAGAAGCAAAAAACGTTTCTAACATGAAATTATTCATCCCAAAATTTGCAGTTTGAAATAATAACGAAAATTTTTCGAAAAAATAAAAAAGAAATAAAAAGTTCAGTATGTCGAAGTAATCACATTGGAAAAACATACGAATCCGGACGTAAAATCAATAATAAAAGTAAAAGCTTTGCTATAAATATTAATTTAATCTTGAAAAAAGAATCTTTCGAATATTATTCCATCCAGCATTCTTCTCATGTATTTTAGGTAACTTAATTTCTAAAAATTAAAGAAAAAATTTTTTTTGCCGAAATTGCATTAAAAATTTCAATAGATCAGATTATTCTAAACAATTTGATTTAAAAATTGAAAATCACTTAATTCTAAGATTATTAAACTAAATGAAGATAGTTTTAAATCATTTACCATCTACAGGATGATTGAATAATGAAAGTTTGAAAAAAGTTTATTAGTATTGATAATTCATTTTTTTGCCTAAAGGCTATTTATCGCTTCTCAATATTATTACTGAAAAACTGAATTAAATTTTATTTTATTACCTATGCAAATTTATGTCCTGATAAAAATATTAATAAATTTTGAAACACTTTCTTCTGAAATAAAAGATACATATTTAAAGTTATTCGTTACGGTAGAGAAGATAAAAGTTTTTTTGTTATATCAATCAACTAAACATTGAAAAAATTAAATTAAGAAAACATCACTATATATATATTATGGTTGTAAGTCACGCACCATTGCTAACTAAGACTGGTCTTATATTGCAAATGAAATATAAAATTTTCACTGCCTTAGAGGCAGTCCAATAAGGACGGCATTGATTTAACAAATGAATTACACCTCTATAAAACTTCAAGTCGATCTTCTCTAATGTCATCACTCTTGTATATAATAATAATTTTCTTAAAAATACTATTGGGGGGGGAAGGGGAAAAAGAGAGGAAGGCGGGAATTAAAAATAATATAAATTTTACAAAATTAATTAAAACTATCCTTTTTAAAGTTAGTTAAAAATTGTATTCCTAATTACGTTTCATACGACATAGAGCCAGGCCAAGATTTTTCACTGCAAAATGAGAAAATATTATTTGTAAATATTATGAAAGGTAAATAAATCATTAATACGAGGAGGAAAAAACTTTTAAACATATCTAATGATATTTATAATCCATATAGTAATATTTGAAAAGTAATCTAAAAAAATTATCATTTTCATTTTACAGGGTTGCTAAAAGTTCAATTGGCAGTGAAAATAGTTGAAATAATGAGTTAAGTCGTATGAAAGATAAGTGGTAAAATAAAACTATATATATATATATATATATATAAATCTGCAGAAATTTAGCAGTTAACACATTGAAATTGTACATGGATCCTTTTCTGCAATTCAATTGTTTAATGTTCAATTTCCCCAGATTTATTGTTTAAATTTTATCATATCTCAACCGTGCGAATTAATCTTAGTTATTTAATCAATCATAAAAAAAGAAATTAATAAAATGCATTTTTAATGAATACACATATATATATCTATATATATATAAAATTATGAAATATCATTTTTGAATTCATACTTTCTAGCCTGACATATTTTTTTTGTGTGTCTTCCTCCTAATTTTTTTATAATAGGTAAGGTAATATATATTTGTGTTTAGTATTATTTTTTTAAAAGGAAGAACTTCCTCACTTTAAATCACGAAATTGACAACTGTTAACATAATTTAACATGATTCAATAATCATATTTTATATGGATGTATGTATATATATATTCATTAACAATATTTTTGAAGTATATATTTATATATATATATTTTTAAACAAAAATTCAGATAATTTGTCATGATTATTGTTTTAAAATCCTCGAATATCAAATTTCATGAAACAATAACAAGTTTTACTGATAAATTCGTTTAACTTTTTAAATATCATGAAATAATAATAAAAAAACAATTTTTAAATCGAAAAAAATTAATTTAAAATATATTAATAAAATTATTTAATGCATCCAAAAAATATTTATATTTGAATTATCTTTACATTTCGTACAATATTTTTTTTTCCATACATTTTTAATTGTATTATTGACGGATTATAAGAAATATTGTTTAAATTACATTTTTTTGTTATACAATTCATCTAATTTTGTATTATTCATTTGCTTATTTTGAAGTAGTGAAAATTTTTTTTATAAAATTAGAAAAAATATTAACACGGTCTAACGTAAGCTGAATTATTTAAATAAAAATAAATAATGAGAATTTCAAGAAACGCTCCGAAAATTGAAAAAATTCTTTTTTACATTAAAAACAATACCCAAATTACATAGAATAACGATACCCAATATTCTGGGATTTTAAAAGAAATAAATTAATTAAATTTTCATATTAAGATGTACTCTTTAAAACAAAAGAAAATCACAGAGGACTTGTGTTGCCAGGGTAAATTTAAAATCAAACGATGATGAATGTGTACAAATTTCATAAGTACATTTTAAACATTTTTTATTTTTATTTTTATTTGAATTATTATCACAAAATTAATTTTGATCCGGTTTACATGGCGTAGACGTTAATTAATTTTATAAGATTAAGAAGACAATCCTGGCTGTACACCATATTGGAAGCAAATCTTATAAATTCTGCCCACGCGAAAACCTGAAAACTAGAATAAGGCAATCTTATAAATGCCAATCATAATGCACAAAATTAAAAGTTTTTTTTCGATGTTTAATTTCTCAATGTCTAATCGAACATCCGTCAGATCTATTGAATATTTAACTGCAAATTTAATCATTTTCCGAAAATCTTGATTTGAATTCTTATATATGTTTTATAATTAAGTTCAATATCGTCTTCGCAGATAACTGAATTGGCTGTTATTTGAAGTTCATATAATTTTTAATGTATAAGTGGTATAAATAAACATATAAATTAAACCCTGCTCTTGTCAAATATATTTGAATAATTAAAAAAAAGTTTTTCTCTATTTTAATGAATTTTTAATTAGCTGAGAAAAAAAATATTTTTCTTCCGTTAACTATTTGAGCTTAGAAACTACAAAATTGATGGTAACTTTTAATATATATACCCATATTATATATTTATATTAAAAGTTATATATGTATATATACATACACATAATAGAAATATATAGAACACACGCTACTTTAAAACATATTTTTAAATTTTATTTACAATTTTGACAATTTTTTTGTGGATTTGCATAACACAATACAATTTAAAAAAAATTTATGTTTTACATTAATATTTTTGTCAGTTTTGATTTTTTGAATTTTAGATTAAGATAAAAACTAAGTTTAAGACGGGAAGAAAACACCTGTACAATTTAACGTTCCTCAGGGAATGGCAATGATATCTATGTGCCGATTGGATTAAGATATATTTTATGTCAACTTTTTAATAAAAAAAAAAAGCAATAGGAGGACATTTTTAAATTAAGTAATTCAATAGCCTAAATTATTTTTTAAACTTTTAACAAGAAAAAATTAATTCCAGTTGCATAAAATAATATATATATATATTTTAAAATTATACTTGAGTTAAATTGTTGCAAAATTTTAATCTTTTTTTAGTTATTTCAAATTTGAAACGGACACAGCTAAAAGAGGAACAGAGAGCAGTTACAATAAAAAAAATATGAATAACAAAATGCTTTTTAAATAATAATTCCTAAAAAAATTTATCTTAAAGCAGAAATATTAGTATTTAACCAACGGTAAATTTCTGACAATTGTTCTTCATGAATTTTTTATTCTATTCTTTAACCGTTACTTTTATATTTAAAAAGAATAATGATAAAAATATTTAAATTAAATTTAGTATATTAAAATGCAAGCGAGTTAACAAAAGTTTTATTACTTTCACATAACTTCGTAGACACAGCTGATTGCAATGTAAGACAGACAACAACTATACTATTTAATTTGTAAAAAAAAAAATCTTTACAGAGAATATTTTAATTGATATTAAATCAAAGTATTGATTTAAAATTTTTAAATGTCTATTATTTTTAAAGTTACAGAATATTTGGATTATATTGAAAAATGATTATTTTGATGCAAGTATAATTTTTCGTAATCATACCCTAAAGGCAATCAAATTCAATTTTTCAATAATTCCTGCCAATGAAAGATTTACAAAATTTTTTAAGGAATGTTTATGCAACAAAAATGAAATAAGCGTTCCTTATTTCTGAAAATAAATGTTAAAGTTTTATTTTCATAATCATTAATTATTACAAATAAAATTATTAATATTACTAATATTTTATTTCAGAGAGTATTAAATTTTAATCTTGTTATTATCTTTATGTAAATTGTTATAGATTTGCCACAAATATTTTCAATATAGTATATGAATATAGGCTTTGGCCTATTAAAACAGCATTCTTATTATTAATCATAATCATAATTATTTAGTATAATCCTTAATTATTTTAGATTTTTTACTTGTATAATAATTTATATTTCACCTATTAAATATTTCTAATATCAAAAAAATTCACATCCAATTGTAACAATTTTCATTTTTTTTTATTAAGTTTCCAATGCTCACAATATTTTCCAGATTTAATAAATTCTGAAACAATTTCGTTACAAAGAAATCAAATTATTGCAGGTTACATAAAAATAAAAATTTGGGATACATAAATGATTAATAATGATTGGAAACATGATAATATTACTCTTAGGTTATATAATTAAATCTTGAATTACAAAAATAAAGAACGGATTTAGTTTTTTCTATTACAATTTCTGAAAAAAAAATTCCAAGAGTTTAAACTCTTTTTATAAGTAACTTGCGCTATTCTTCGACTAAATTAAACCCAAACATCGCGGCCATTTCGTGTCCTTCATTTTTAGAATTTTTTGATATCAAATTAATGATTCTGAAGTAAAAATAAGTTTGAATCTGGGAATTTTATGCAATACTTAAAATTTTTATTCATTTGATGATAGCTTTAAAGTTAGAGCTTAAGAATAAATTTATTTTGATTTTTATTTTTATTTCTCAGTTCTATATTTTTAAGTCTCCACCTTTCTTTGAGAGTGAAGAGTATGTACTTTGGAATTACTTTTTATATTTCTTGGCCTTTATATTGAAACAAATAAAACAATGAAAAAATTAACAATATCAGACGACTTTGAATAATTGTTTTTAGCTAAATTAAATAAAGTTAATAAAATATCATTGAGCATTATAAATATACATGTATTTCAGTGAATGGTACTTGCCCCACTATAGTATTATAGTTCAATAAATAAAGCTAGATCGACGGAATATGAACGGAAAAATTTTAAACCGAATATTTTTTAGAAAAAATTTGTAATTTATTGATAAAATTTGATCAATTTTAGTGTTTAGAAATATAATTCCAAATTTATCAATCAAAATTTAGTAATTTATAAGTCGCAACAAAAATTAAGTTCTGGTTTCTTCGTAAATTTAACCACAAGTTTTTTAATAGCATTTATTTTAACATATTCACTCCTTTAACGATGGAAAGAAATTCATCTAACCTCATGCCTTAGTTTTCTAACTTTATAATTTTAAGTTCTTAATTGTGTTTTACTATAACTTAACTTTCATAATTTATCAAAAAGATCAGTAAAGAAGTTAAATGTTTATGTATAATATTTATAATAAATCCGAGATTATGTCCGTTCTTTATGAACCATGGTAATATTAGAGAAAAAGTTTCTACTATTTCATAATTTAAAACTAAATTTTCTATTTTTTAGTTCAATTAACAGTTATCTATTTAGCGTTTTTCTCCTTCTTTTATTGAATAAGACTGTAAAAGCTATGGATTGTAGTCCTTATACAGCAGTATAACGATTATCAAATTTTGCCGTATTTTTGAAACGTTAATGACGTTAGGTCTTAAGTTAAAGCCGCTTGCTTATACAGTGCAAAACTTTTCAAATTTGAATAATTTTTATTTGATATGAACAAAACAAAATTTACAATTTTTAAGAAATATTATTTGTTTCTAATTCGAGATGTATGCTGTAAAACTTATAACGAATACTTATATTGAATGTATATTTAATCGCGACAAATGACGAAAAACCAATATCAATAAATATTAATTTCTTAACGTAATATGGTTATTTTAATGAAACGGAAAACTTCAAGTCTTTATCCAATAGAAATAAGAAAAAACTGCAAAAACCAATCAAAAACAATAACAAAAAATCATTTTGAATAAATACCTTTCACATTTAAAAATAATATCCACAAATTGTATTATCTCTTCTGACTTTCAATTGTTAGTAAATGAAATAGAATCGAGAATAAATCCTGAGTAATAATATTGTGAAGCTATAAATACTTTAATAAAGCGGACAGGAAATGAATGACAATAGTCATACATGCTCCTGTTTTCCGGACACCCGAGAGGATGATAATCACGCCAAATAGCTGTACGTATCTTTCTGCCCTTCAGTTCTCTCTAAATATTCTTTTTCAATCAAAATATCTATACATTTCTGAAATAAATCGAAAGATTTTATAAATGCAATTTGCAAACCAACCATATCATAAATTCAATAGTAAAAAACTTATAAAATAAAAAATGTAGCAAAAATAGGAATTAAGTTTTACAATTTTTAATTTTATAAGCTGACAAATAAAAATTACAACAATTAATTTTTTTTATTTACCTTAATGATATTTACTCGGGGTTTAAATCTGGAATTCAACTGGTTTAAAACCTCTGCAACTAACTGTTGATGCTTAAGCACTTTTCGCATTTTCATGATTCGCACAATTGCCGCTTGAATTAAAAGCTTCCGATCTTCTTCGATATGCTTATGTGTAGTTTCTTGTTCTATCTTCAACTCCGTCTTCATTGGAATATTGATGTTCACTCTTAATTTTTTGCTTAAGAAAACAAAAAGAACTTTAAAATTTCAAAAATGGAATATTTTAATTAATATTAAATAAGATAAAAAAAATTGTACATTGTTCAACTCAACTTTTTTGGGGAAATTTTTGAATATTTTTAAAGTTTATACTCACTTTTTGTAAGCAGTAAATAAAGAAACAACGGAATTCATATGTAGCTGATTTTCATCATCATCTGACTGAAGCAATTTTGCTTTTAAAAGTATCTGAACAACTTGAATAAGAAAGTCTACTTTCAGTTGAGTTGATTCTTGAAGCTGTTGAATCGTCCAACTTTCTGAAACGTTGTATTGCAACAATACTGCCATTTGAAATGTAGATGCTTGTAAAGTGTACCTTTTAAGAAAATTATAGATTTTAAATAAATTGAGTGTTTAAAAGATTTTTGAATATGACTTTACTGTTACAAAAATAAATCTAAATTATTGGAATCAATTCATTACTTAAACGTAACAGAAAATAAAAAATACTAATCTTTTGGAATAATTTAAGAAAATATATCAGGCTTTCGATTAAGAATTAAATAATTTTTACTAAAAATTTTCTAATACTGTATTTATTACTGATCACAATTTTTATTATTATTAATTTTGTATATAACATTTTAATAGTAACTCAAGGATATACCTATTTTTGAAACAGTTTGTGACAAGCTCTCCTTTGGACATATGATATAACCAATTTAATTTTCTACCACTATGTTGGCTACTATAAAATGTTGTGAATCTGTGGACGCTACGTTCAAGCTGCGGAAAAAGAAATCGAGGTGACCATTAATTTGTTTGTTTAAATAATTTTTATGTGTTTCATCTTTTCAATAACTTTCTTTTTTAATTAAAAATACCTCAGTAGGCAATGAAAATGTGAAAGACTGCTGAAATGGCCAGGATCCTGATGAAAGAACTTGAATACTAAAATCGATGTCAAGTGGCTCATTTGAATTCGATAAATGTTTTCGAAATTGCTCATTTAGATCCTTCGATACACCTATATCCTATTAAAAAATTTTATAATGTGATTAAGAAATGGCTTGATTATTAATATACAATTAATCAAAAAAGACACAGCACCATTTATTAATATATAAACTTGCTGGAATAATTTTATCTAAAAAAATTTCTTTAAACATACTGATATCTTTTATTACATACTTAATAAAAAATGTAGAAGAAACAAGTTTTATTCGAAATATCTAATAAATAAAGAAGGAGTTTTAGTTTTCACGAGATTATTACTCTAAAATCTGAATTTTTTTCCCCATAATTATGAGTTATTAAATTCACAATAATAAATAATATCTCATAGCAAATTATTGAAATAAATTTAAATTCACTATTAAACATTACAATATGTTTCATTTAAAAAATTAATAAACTTACCTGAAACATGCGCTGAAGTTTTGAAGTGTATTCAAACCCGCAAGCTTGTTTTAATTTCGAGATCATACTAGCTTCGGCATCATCAGATGCACTCATATGCTGCACTAGTCGCTTAGCAAGCATTTTGCTGTAAAATTTTTGAAATACATCTTTGTCTTCAATGTATTTGAACACAACCATCTGCAATAAGAATCAATATTTTATTTAAAGTTGCTATCCTTCTTCGTTAATTTTGAAAATTAAGAAACAATAATTTTAAACAAATTAATACACAAGTATTATTAATAATATATATTTAGAATAACAATAATATTGTGATTTTACACAATTAATTGTTATTCTAAAATTTTTCAAATCAAATTATATTAAACAATGTTATTACCAATTGATTTAAAGTATCCTCTAATTCAGCTTCCTCTGGGTTTTTACTAGATTTTTTTAAAAGTAGATCGCAGTACTTCGCTAATAATTCAGGAGATTTTGATGAGCTATTAGCTTGCCTGAAATATAATTGATTTTAAATAATCTTTAAAATTGTTCTGAACACTTTTTTGGTAAACACAATTTGAAAATATTTTTTAGCTGTTGCATATTTCATTAGTAAATGGATATTTTTTTTTTTAAAAAAATTTCTAACACTGATTCAGGAAACTATATTATCCTGAAAATGAATAACCTAATCTAACCTAACTGTTACTTATCAAGAATTCCTTATCTTAATCTAAAATATATTTACCTGGTCACTGCATTTGAATTAATGAATCTACCACAGGCTTTATCTAATGCAGCAACGAAACCAGAATCATTATTAAAAGCTGTTAAAACCAGCGCATTATATTTTCTATGAACTTCCAAAATAGTATTAACATAAATTTTAGGATCCTATAAATATAAACATTTTAATTATTGAATAAATTTTAATTTTATTAAGACTGACGATTATTTTCTCCTTATATAAATAAAATAATTACACTTGTTGCCGCATCTCCACATTTATCAATAGCTGAAAGGCCTTGATTGCAAATATGAGTTTCAAGAAGGCTTCGCAATTCTCCCAAGCCATCTGGTATTCTTGCTACTAAAGTAAACATTCTTCCTAGATCTTCGTTTTTATCTGCGTCCAAGAGATGTTGAAATTCAGAATGGAATATTTCCATATGTTTTTCTATAAGAACCTTTTCACAAGTTTTTGACAGTCTCTCTAAAGTGGTCACATGGAGATATACCCTAACACGCTTTTTTTCTTCTTGCAATCGTTGTTCAGCCTTAAAATAAATAAAAACAATTTCACTTTAAATAATTAATAAAATGCCTTATAATTCTATTGTATGTAAACTTAGTTATAATTTAATATGATGAGAATTATAAGTTACAATATAATGTAGTAATTATTTACAAGGAAAATAAAATTTAAAAAGAACAAAATTCTTAAATAGCATTATCACTCAATAAAATAACAATAAGTTGTTATAAATCAAATTTTATATGTAAATTGAAATTTACCTTTTTCATGTATTCGGTCACAGGATTTTCCCTTAAAAAGTTGACGCTTTCTTTCATATAAAAACGTTCTGTGTCTTCCAGAAAAACATTTTCAAAAGATTCTTTATAAACTGTAAGATTTTGTCCTTTAGCACTTCTATCGTCTTCATTCAATCCTGTAAATGTTTTAAATAATTTTATAAAGTAAAGCATGATGGTAAGAAACTGGAACTTCAAGAATAATTTAATTTGAATAATAAGTATCAGTAAATGTATTATATACCCAATTCTACATAGCAATTAATAACACCGCTAACCAATCGCGTATTAATTGTTTCACCATTGCGTTCTTTTTCGATTAATTTTAAAACTGCATTCGTCACCTAAAAAAAAGGAAAATTATTTTATTTTAATATAAAAAAAAATTGATATGTTTTTTTTATTTTAATTTTTTTACCTGCTTATTCAAATGTTTAAATAAATGATCTCTCCATGTTACCAAAGCTGCCTGATAAATTTCGTAAATGCCTTTCCTCCTTTCATCACACTCACGACGAACCCAATGTCTATTCAAATATGAACAAACACCATTCAGAACTTTAGAACTGAACCGATAATCATCCCATTCGCGAGTGTAAAATGTTAAAACATCCTCATCCATTAAATTTATACCAGTCTAAAATAAAGAAAAAATTAATGATCTTGTTCTTCTTTACATTTTATTCTTATTAATAAACATTGTTTATATAAATATTTCAAATAAATATATTTAAAAACATTCTTACACATAAAAAATTTAATTCATTGTACTCTACAAAGAAACTTTTTAACAGACTTTAATAAGCGTGAATATTTTTCATTTTTCTGAAATCACTTCTTTTTTTTATATAATGACATTTGTTATTAGAAAAAATATAATTATAATATAATTAAAATTTAAGAGCGGAAAATGTGAATAGCCAAATTTATTCTTATCATTTATTTTTTAAAAACTTATTACATATAAGATTTTTAAAAAACTTACATTTAGCAAATCTACTAGATAGTTTTTCAGGAACTCTCTAAGACGCTTATATAATTCTATACCAACTAGTAGTGCTCCACCAGATGAGGCGGTCTTCTTTGATTTACATCCTGTAGAGCGACTATATTGTTGATGAAGACTTGTGCAATAATTATATACATGACTAGACTTTAGTTAAGGTTTTTTAAAAAGTTTAAAAAATTTTTCTTCACTGATAATAAGTCATTTCTGTTGCAATTCCCATTACTGTCAAAAAATAAATTTAAGAATATCCATGAACAATGTAAATTTGAATAGTAGCTCTCTATTATTTATAATGCACTTAGTCTTAAACATTTATTCCTAGGACATTTATTTAGACCTAAGTTCCTCAGGAAATCTATTTTCAACAAAAGTTCAGTTTCTGCTACTTGACAAAAAATTCAATTATTCAATATTTTCTGAATTTTTTAATTTTGAGTTTAGTACTAATTATTTAATATTAATCATTCAATAGAAATTATTATTTATTTAACTATAATTAATTATTAATAAATTATTTAATTTATACTAATAATATTAGTAATATTAATTATATGTTAATTTTTTAAAATTTTATTAAATTTTTCTTAAAAAATTGTAAAATAAAAAAAAAAGTTCACTAACTTTTTTAAGATTATACTTATAAAAGAATAGATATACTGACATTACACTTATAAAAAGAAAGGATACGTATAGAGCTCCATATATCTAGGTTTTGGCATGCATTGTCTATTATACACTTGTTCTATTCCTTCTCTGAGGTCCCCCCAAATTTGGTCTAAATCAATTTGTTTCAACCCTGGAGGGTTATATTGATTCCGATGACTTGACATGATAGAAACTGTAAAATAAATTATAATATTAATATAAATAATTACTACAATTAATTATCATTATCTTTAATTATTAATGAATGAAATCTTTACAATATTGTTTGGTTGAATTTCCTTCAATTTTCTTCTAATAATGTCACTTGTTGTTTTAACATCTTTTAGTTCTTAATATAACTTGAGTTATAACAAATAAAATAAACTTCGGTAATAATTTGTTGAAATAGTACTTGGGAAAGCAAAGCAATTTATAAAAGAATTTTAAACATTAAATGGATTGACTAATAGTGAATATCCTCAATTAATTTTTTATCTTTTGGCATTATTCTGTATATTTGAACTTAAAAGTTAAATATTCATACTGTTGTCAGATAAAATTGAATATATTTTATTTATTTAAAATTTAATACATTAATAACTCTCATTATTAAAGGAAATTTTAGACAATTTCAAGCAAGTATTTTAATTCTATTAAAAATTATCTTTCTAAAAATTCAGAAAACAGAACCATCTGAATTAAAGTTAGGCCTCTGAAATTGAAACAAGGAAGCATTTAAGTACAGCACTACTTAGAACATTAATTCAAAATATATAGTTTGAATGAAGTGCTTTAAAATTCAAATGAAATGGATTGGATTGAAAAAGAAAACAAAAAATATTTGAAAATTTCAAAAAATTTAGAATAAAAATTTATTCATTACTTCTAATACTAACTAGGAATAATAAATAAAAGTTTCATGGTTTAAATTATCTTATAGAAATTATATATTTTTATATCACTAAGTGATGCAAACTTTTATTAGCAAAGCATTGTGCATCACTTAAAGTTCAAATTTCATTTATTATTTAAAGCTAATGATTATGAAAAATTTTCACATTTATATACATTATTAATATGCACTTAGCATTAATATACTCAAAAATAACGAATAACTATTGGTAAATTAACTATTAAAATTTGACTTTATAAACATTTCATTGTCTTTAAAGAGAACATAATTTCCATAAAAGAAGTACTCTTTTTTCAACATTTGGCAAATTACCTATTACAAAATACAAAATTTGTGTTCAACACTGCATTTAGAGGCCGAGAATTTACGAAAGCACAAATAATTCTTGATGTAAAAAGAATATTGAATTCTAATACATAGATAAACGGATCTAGACGCCATTTGGAGCTGGGCTTTGCTATATACAGTGCCTAATTCAAAGTAAAATAAAAACGTTCTGATAACTTACAAATTTTTCAGCACCACAACAATTTCAATATATTCATAACAATTATGGTATCATTTTTCACATAAATATAAAACATTTATTTTGAATTTAGTTATTGTATATTAAGAAAAAGTATCTCAAAATAGGAAGGGAACTGGTTACGTTCGTTTCCTAGCTGTAGCGGAAGCTTGCACAAATTGTTATTAACTCCGAAATTTATTCATGTTACATTATTTATCTTTGTTAAAAATTGTCTTCTTAATCATATTTGTCCAATTCTTCCCATTTTAGAATTTCACTTTCTACTTCAGTTCAGTTCCCGCTAGACTTCAATATATATATCTTAATTTATAATGATGAAATGCACTTAATCATGGATTGCCTTAGGGCCTCAAAATATTTTGGGCCCTCTTTATCTTATTGTTTTCTAAACCAATCAAAAAAATTTTGAACGAAACAGTTAAAATTGTTTTTATAATTATTCTTAGTTGTAAAATAAAATTAATCAATTCTGTATTTCTGATATAGTTTATTGGAATAACATTCTTTCAATAATTTTTATTATCATTTTAAAAATATTTAAATTTTTATTTTTGAAATTATTTATTGAATATTTGAAAATACAATCACAACTTTTTAATTTCGTAATAGTTTTATTAGAATTTCGACACGTTCTTGTTAATTGGAACTTGATTTTAAAATCACACTGATCGCTTAGCTACCAAAAAGTAATATATTTTTAGCTTTATTCATCAAAATTAGGGCAATAATTATGTATAAATTCATGATTGATTTGTATTTAGGCAAGAGAACTAAATTCTAAACCATTCATTTAATTTTGATAACTGAATATTTTATTTTACCAAATCTTGAAAAACGGTAGATAAAGTGAGCAGATTATTATCTGCCTTAAGTTTAATGTTACGCTCTTATTTAGAATTCATAACTGTGGTAATATGAAATAACGTCCATCTTATTTGTAGAACTAACAAGAAAATAATACATTCATCAGTTACAAATATTATCTAGAAACTTTATGAAATAGTTTGAAAATGATGTGAACAATTAACAGAGTTCACAAATGTGTTTAAATCATTCCTGGAAAATTGGGATAGACTCCTTTATTGATATATACATTATTAAATATAAAAATATATTTAAAATTTTATACTGAGATATTAGATCTCTTTTCTAACATTATTAACTTGTATCTTTGAAAACTGTAATAAAGTACACATAGATAATAAAATTTAATGTATGAGGATATGAACATTAATAATAATAATAATAATAATAATAATAATAATAATAATAATAAAAAATAAAAAATAATAATAAAGATGTTCCAGAACTATAAGTGATTATTGTACTTTTCAGACAACATTATGTAAAAAAATTATTTATTAATTGCTTTGAAAATTGTCATTGTTTTTAAACTGTTGCATTCAAGGTTATTACCTAACTTTTTAGGATAAAAATAGACGGATTTTAAAAAAAATTTCATATATATATATTTGCTTTTAAAAAAATTTGTTTAATAATGTAATTTGTTAACTTTAGTTGTTTAGTCTGTGTTTAGTTCAAAGCATATGTAAAAATATAACTTTACAATCAATACTGATGATCTATACAGATAATTCAACAAAAATTCTTAGAATTAGATCAGTTTAACATCTACAATTAATTGTTTTTTTTGAAATAAAAAAATCTTAAAAAACTAGATATCCAAATGAAAATCAACATTAAATCAAATTTTTCATAAAAATTTATTAGAATAAAAACCATCGTTCATTGCTTCTCTAAAGAGCATAATTTTTTTAATATGATTTAACTTTGAACTAACCAATATCAGACTTTAAAAGCTGTTTTGTTAAGCTTATATATTAATTATTTAACTATTTATCAGGCAGATCTTTCACTCCGCTTTAATAACTTACACATTTAATTATTTTACTTCGTTTAAGCAATTATAACAAAAAGAATATCTACTAATGACAGGACTTTCATCAAAAAATTTGTTTTCCACTTTTTAAACTTTTACATCAAAAGTTAGTTTAAATGTCTTGTTATTTTTGACTTTTTGCAAATATTATTACAAGTTTTATAAAATTTTTTAAAATCATATGTATAATTGAAGTAGAAGAGAAACTTCGAGAAAATTTTTGCTTGAAAAATTTTATTTCCAGTAGACTTATGCCGCCGAATTTTAGAATCTGAAAATAGGATGTTAAATTATAATTTTCATTGATACTGAAATGATCATAATACTTTCGTTCAACTTATTTGAAAATGGCACTCGGTTTGTTTTAAAGCACATAGTCCTAAACTGTTAGTTCAGATTTCGACATTAATCCTCTTCAGTAAAATATAAGTGGCTCATTCAAGCCAATTTATTATTCTTCACTTCATTAAATTTTTTATTTATTTTTTAGAATTGAGATTACCTTTAATATTCATCTATTCGTTACAAAATTAAGACATTAATAAAACGATCTGAATGAGTAAATGTATACGTATATGCGCCAGTATGTACGTGAATTTGTATGAAGCAATTACTTATGATAATAATAATTAAAAGAGCATGAATAATAAACAATCTTACCGAAATATTCCTAAATAAGCTTAAAATCAGTCTCTGCAATTAGTTATACATAGATTCTTGATCTTTTTCTGAAAAAAATAAATGCAATTAATTTAGAAAATCAAAATCTCCTAATATTTTCATTTTCTACATTTCTTAGTATTTTGAACATTAGAAAGCAGCTTTATTTTATCTTCCAACTTTAATATTATCTTATTAAATTTTAATTAATAAATACTTTTACAATTTTTTGTAACATCAGAAATTATTTTAAATTTAATATAAAAAGTTATATAGATTAATTATGAAATAAATTAACTGATGTGAAATGTCTAACCTGAACTATTTTTTGTTTCATTAGATGTTGTGGATCCATGTTGTTGTCTCTTAATATAAAGATTTAATAGCTTGCGCTTGCTCGGACATAATTTTTCAAGATATGGAGCTAATTCTTCTTCGCCAAAAACTGCATGAAGAGCTACTATGCAGAAAACCACACTTTTTCTGACTGGGGAATGCTCACTGTTATAAGCCTAAAATACATGAATTTCAATATCATTTCCACTTGAAAAAATATTTAAATTACATGATAAATTACAAAATCTGTATTTTATCTTACTTCTATGAGAGCAGTCATTGTAGGTTTTAGATGGGGATAAATCATTTCTTTATTCCTATGCTGAACAACTTTGGTAATAGTTTTTATAGCATACATATTAGCAGGATGTTCCTTTGTATGAGCAAATGCATTTAACATTTTTAATGTGGTATCTACAGGCAAAACGGCTGCCATTGCTGAACAACATGTTTCAGCATATTTAACGACCTAAAAACAAACGATTCACGCGTTGCAATCAACATAAAACAATCATAAATTTATTCTATTACATGATTTCATAAAAAATTAATTTTTGGGCATGAAACTATATTTACTTCTTTATTTTCTTTGTGAGCTCCCTCGAATAATCTCATAACTTTCATCAGAAGCAATTCTGTGAAATCTGCAAAGAGAGGCGTAAGAGCTGGTTTTTTGAACATTTCTGTTATTGTCCTTAGCACTTGAGTAATAACAGTAACATCAGATACAACTTTATTAGATTGACTTGAATCTATAAGTGGTAATAGTTGAACTAAAATTTTGAATAACTTTCTGAAAAATAATGAAAAATATTAATATATTTTTCCCCTTTTTCAAATTAATTGGAATTTATGTATCAATGATTCACCTAAAATTCTGGGTCAAGGTAAATGTACTGCCTTGTCTAACGAGTCTGAACAGTAAGGTTAAGGCTTCTTTTTGCTGACCAGTCAAAGGGTCATTCCCCAAACTGCCAAGCGTCTGAAGAACTGATTTCCATGCTTCGGCTTCCTCTTCTGCATTTCCTTCTTGGTAACCATCTTGCTCATCCAATGAATCGCACATCAGTGTTTTATCCATTCCGTTGTATTCCTTTAAATTTATTCTTTGGGTAGGTGAAGACAAAGATGATGATTGTCCCTTTAGAATAAGAAATGATCATAGGTAAATTTCAGTTACAATGTAAAAAAATAATATAAATATAATTTCCCTAGTTAATAACAATTAATTCAACAATTTCCCTAGTTTTCTATTTATGAAAGTAGCATTAAAAAATAAAAAAATATCTGGGATTTAATTTTAATTTCTTGATTTAATAATATTCACAATTTTTTATAATCATAATGAATATGCTAATAAAAATGATTACAGAATTATTTCCGTGAATTGAAATAGCTTCTATTCTCTCTTCTAACGCCTCTATTCTGTCGCCAGGACCAACAGACATCTGACTAATGCCGGAATCTTGAGAAGTTGTATCTCGATCTCTTTCCACTAGTTTTGATTCAAAACTATAGTTTTGTATTTCAGCTGTTGTACGCCTAAGAGATCTGAGTTTGAAAAATTTTATTTAATAGTTTTGAAACATTTAATTTATAATCCTTTAATAATTCATATGCAGCATCAATTCTTACTTATAAATCTCGTCTGAATCAATGGCATCTCCTTCATAATGGTTAATTTTTGCAGTTGAAAGAGGCTGTCTGGATGGACTTAAAGGTAAGGGAGCAGGACTGGAAGGACCAGAACAACCGCTACCTCCACTACTAGAATGACGTAAATGACTTTGGACTAGATTTGCAGCTAATTCCTAAAATATTGTTTTCAGTATTAATGGTTTCCTTCGCTTATGCTATATAACCGTATGTTAAGCTCCAATATAGTTTTATTAAAGAATTTTACATTTGAAAGATTTAGATTTCTATAAAACTTTCTTTACCTGATGTTCTTTACTCAGCTCAGCTAATTTCATTGTAATAATAGAAGTATTAAGATTAAAAAGCGCTATAATTGCTTCCTGTGCTGCTCTTTTTACTTCACCAGTGCCTTTTGTATCGGTTGCCTTTGTCCAATTAATCATTTTAGCTAGAGCAGCTGCTGTTGGATCTTTACCTCCATAACCTAATTTTTTAAAGTATTTATAAGAATTATTTACTATATTAAAGCAATTAATTAATACTGTTAACATTTTTTTAATAAAATAACTGGACTTACTGGATGGATTAAAATCTGAAGGTTCCATTTCTGATGCAAGCTGAGCTAAATAATTGAGGGCTGCAACTTTGACTTTGGTATTATGAGTTTGGGTTGGATCAATAATAAATCGCAAAATTTCATTCATTTGTAACTCAGCCGAAAAATTTTCCCTTAAATTAAAATGAATAAAAAAACACAATTTGTATAGAATAAAATTTATATTTTTTCGTTAATATTTAGCTTTAACAAGATTATTATCACAAATATAATTAGAATCATAAATTTAATTTTACTTACCTCACTAAAGTTAATGTATTTTGTATTTTTCTTCCTATTGATGTTAAAACATCACTCCCCAATTTATTTAACAATTTTGTTAATAAAATATATAGCCAGTCATTTAAATCGGCTTGATGTTTAATTATTATTTCATTCAGAGTGTCCAAGAATAAAGTGAAAACCTGAAATTAAAATTTATTATAGCATTAAAATTTTTTTTTAGTCATTTAAATTAAGATAGTTTATTAGTGGAATTTTCTTATGGTGATACATTATCATAATAATTTTTTTTCAGAATATGATTTTACCTTTGTCTGTGAATCCATAAACATTTTGGTAAAAATTTCTGTAACTCTTTTAAGTTCTAACGGAGTTAATAAATTACCATTAAGGAGGTACTGTTGTAAGCCAGCAAGTCCTTCTTTCCTTTCACTCCACGATGATCTTGAACAGTTTGCTATTATCTCTGTAATATCCTGAAATAAAATAATATTTTATAATAAAAGATAAATTATAAATTGAGAAATAAACAAGAAACACGAGTGAAAATTTTTTAGATTAATAAATACATTAGAATGCTACTTTATTAATAAATAACTAGCATTAAAAACTAAAAGCAAAATCTAGCAACTCACCCTACACATCGATTCATTCCATATGTCCTTGTATATTCTACTTTGGGATCCACTCCAAGAGTAAGACTGAAGCCACAACAAACAAATATAAGCATGAATTAACACATAATTATGGACAATACAGCGTTTCAATTGCAAAGCAGTAAAAAAAGAAAAAGAATATAAAAGCTTATTAATTATTGCATTTGCCGTGCAAATGATTTTTTTTTTAAAAAAAGCAAAAGACCATTTTTATTCAAAGGATTAAAGGTTTTTCTTTTATCGAATTTTTGGAATATATTTCTTCTAATTATAAAACAATAGGATTTGTTTCGAAAGATCAAGCACTAATCTAATTTTTTAAAATATCACAATTAACATTATGATATATGAAATAAAAAATATAAAATTTAAGGTTGTAAATCTTACTTTTATAAATAATAATTTAACGAAATCAGTTTTTATAAATGTTTTATCTTTTTAATATTTCCTAAAAAATTATATATAAACTGTATGAATTAAAACACTGACTGAATAAATTATAAAAAAAAAAAAATTCACCCTGAAAGCCAAATTACGTTTACCAAGGTTATAATTTCGTAACATCCACAACTGAAACTGACTTATTCTGCTTTAAAAAGATGTTAAATATAACAAAATTTTTTTTTTGCTAAGATTATATTAGGTTTTAAGTTGATTTATTAAAAATTACAAAATTTTAAACTTATGCAGATACATATACACACGCAGAAAAATATATGAATATATATATATTCTTTGGATAATTACTATTTATTTATAAATAGTTATATTTCAGGATAATTTTGTAAATTTTTTAAAATAAAATTCAAAATACATTTTCAAGGCAATGCAAAAAAAACAACACTTAAATCTGCATTTACAGCTATATATCTGGTTTTGCTTACATCAGAAGGTCGTCTGAAAGAATCAAAACTTCTTTCGGAACAAACACTCGATGTTTCAGAATCGTCTGAATGATCGTCAAACAGTTTGTTACAACTCTTTCTAGAGTTCAAAGCACGTGCACCATCGCAGGAATCATCAAAAGTCTGAGGAAATCCAAGATAATATTAACTTCTTTACAACCATAAGAAGAAAAGATAGCATTAAAACTTAAATGTTAGGCATAATCACTCACCAAGGCATCGGCTAAAGCATTTTCAGCTTCTCTACTTTGTTGTAAAATTTTCTGTGTCATTACAGGTTTTACGGTAGTTGATGGAGGTCGCTCAAAAGAACTTGTATGAGATAATACTCTACCCCTAGAATTTTTATAAATACTAATTACATTATTAATTTAATGTAATTTAGTTAAGTTAATAAAGTTATTATTTATAAATTTATATAATAATTATTATATTATATATATAATTTATATGTATAATTTATATATATACTACATATAAATTATTACATTAAGTTATTATTAAACTATAAATTACAAAAATATTGTAGAAAGTATTTTTATAAATACTTAATTAATGAAATGTCTTAGTGCTTTTTAATGTAACTGATCCCAAACAGAGCTATACGGACTACGTAACATACATTAACTTTTTGCAAAATTATAAAAGTTAATTTATTAATCATTTAAATAAAATTAAATAATATTTACCTTACTTTCATCAAAGACCCGTGCCTAGTAGGACTAGCTTCTCTTGAGGTTTCTCTTGAATTATTTGAACTCCTAGGTCCTGGAATTCCAGACACTCCGCTACCAGAAAGTTTTCTGGGACGAGATGTAGATGACTGATATGTGTGGTAACTAAGATGTGAAGAAGGAGAAGCCGATCTACTGGTAGCTAATTTAAAATTAAATAAAGATACAGATCAACGAAAATATTATATTACTTATGTAAATATTTATTTATATATATAATATATTAAATATCACAAAAATAATAACATAATAATATAATACATCCATATTTAATTATTTTTATAACACTGAGACACATGAAATTTTACCACATATTAATATAATATATTAATAAAAATTAAAAAGCAAAATATTCTTTGTTTTCCTTTTTGGCCATTTGAAGTATGGATTGATGGATTTCATTTTTTTAATTTACACATAAAAATTAGATCTTACGTTGAGATTGAGAATATCCAGAAACTCTGCTTCGGGGACGACTGATTCTTTCCGGCGATGAAACTGCCGAAACTTCAGGAGATTTTCTTGATCTCGCTGTAAATAAAGAAAAATATTTACGAAAATACTAAGAGAATAATTTTTATTTATTTTGACGAATTATTTCGCTGCAGATTGGTTTAATACTTTTTAAAAACCTCAATTTAAATAAACCAAGAACAAACTTTTAAAGTAGAATTTCAGAATAATATCGAACATGTCATTTATTTTTATAAAATAAATTTATTTCAATTGTTAATCATCTATCTAGAAATGTTAATGAGATTTAAGATTTTGATGAAATAATTAATTATATCTTTTTCGCATATTTATAACTATTAAATTCATATATAAACATTTTTTTTACAAGTATTAGATGTAAAAAATTGAAATGGTTCAAATTTTTCAAAACATATTAGCTGACATGTTATTTTATTAGCTCTTAATTTTTCAAAATTATTAAAAAAACAACACCTAATAAAAGCAAAAAGAATGACAAATATTTGTTAGTAAAAGAATTGTGAGGGCAAAACCAGATTTCTTGCAGCACAAAATTGTTGGTATTAAAAACCTAAATTTATTGCAACAGAAGTAAAAAAAATCTAAATCGATTCAAAATAACAGAAACAAATAATTGCAATTCTTCTTACACTAAAAGCTCTAACTGCAATTTTTTTGCCTTTGAATGTTAAAGAAAAGAAAAAAATTTTCCTCTTTATGTTATTGAAACCAAATATTACAAAAATTAACAATATAAAAATAAAAAAATATTTAAATTTTTCGTAAAATATAAATACAGAAAAAAATAGAATCCTTAAATTTTTTTTATAAAGATCTGAACATGATAAAGTTTATTTATTTATAAGTGAAAACAATAAAAAATCATGCAATTTTATTAATACTTAAATTTGTTGAAAATATTTAGTTTACTTTCATAAATCATAGGATAACTCACCTGGGTGATTGACGTGATCTTTATCATCTTAAATCAATGGGCAGCATTAAATTTAATTTAAATTTCATGAAATTTTTTGACTAATTTCAAGATATATATTTAACATGAAAATAGTCATTTATGTAAGAATACGAAGGATCAAAACCTAAAACTTACGAAGGGATGCACCGGATCCAGCCTTCATTCTATTCATTGCAGCGTACTGAGCTCTGGCATTAGCTCGCTGAACAGCCTGTAAATCAATGGCACTATTGGAGCGGTTTCCAGGAGAAATAATTTTTTTTTCAACTGAAATGAAAAAATGTTAAAACAATATAAATAAAAATGTATTAATTTTCATCAAAAATAAATTACGGATATGAACCAAAAGTTTTACAGTAATCATCTCTTCAAAGAGCATTTTCTTTTTAATTCTTTGAAAGAAAAATTCAACACTATTTTTACATGAAAGGCATATATCAATAAATGTTTCTGCTTAAAATATTCCACCGTGAATACACAGAATAATGATGTACAATTTTACACTCTCTAACCAGAATTCTACAGATAATGCATTTACTAAGAACACAAAAGTATTTTAAGATTCTGACTTTTTTTACAGTCATGAATAACCATATTTTACTATTTACAACTCAAGTTAGGACATTCATTTCGCAATGAAATATAATCTTTTTCAAGAGTAAAAAAAATAGCAACCTCTATTCAGTATTACTGTAAGATTCACGAAAAAGAAAATAAATGATATGAGATATTGAAAATTGTTACTTTAGATTTCTTAATTATTTTTGAAAAATAATCTTTTTATTTCAAATTAAAAAATTTAAAATCAATATATTAGGTGGTAAATTATTAAACATGGAAATCCTCTGAAGGT
>JAOWBB010000009.1:4430545-4490245 GCA_028565995.1 Ricinus marginatus | reverse complement strand
CGGAATAATCGATCTTCCTCCGACGTTTTGAACGTTGTGGCGCGGCCGTTTAAACATTTATTTTCCATTTCAATTTTGAACGGGATTCAAAATTCCGTCTCTCGCCTTTCCCCCGAAAACAGCCGACGGCGGAAGCTTCGGTGCGAGAGAAAGGTTCGCTTGCCCGTGGCACCGGAAAACGTCCCCTGCGGAGGGGAGCGGAGAGGAAATCGGATTCGACGCAATCGCCGATCGAATCCGAGCAACGGTCGGGTTGGCTTCCCTTTGCTCTCGCGAGGAAGTGAAAAAAAAAAGGTTCGCCCGTTTCGCAGGTCGGGCAAACCTAAACCCGAGCCGGACTGTCCTGCTGGGCGGCCGATGGCGGGTTTCCCGTGAATCAGGTCGAGTTTCCGTAGACGAAAAGCGCGCGCGCGTTCAGAAATCGGAAAAAAAAAATTTTTTTCCCCTTTCCGTTTTTCCTGAAGCGATTCGACTGGGAAAAATGAATCTTTTTTTTTTTTTTTCTTTCTTCGGGTGGCAGCCCCGAATTTTTCGCCGCGAGTTCGCTTGCCGTGCCGTCGGTGAAGGTAACGACCCCCCCCATCCCCCGTTTCACGCTAAATTAATTTACACGAGAAAACTTCGACCCCTAAATTGAGTTAATTGCTCGGATTCGCGCTGCTTCCCGACCCACTTGACGCTCGTCGGACGTGCGATCCGTCGCCAGTTCGAATTTGCCCTTCTCCATCTTTGAGCGCGGCCAGGACCCGATCCACTCCCCTGGACGGAAATCACGAACGCTGCGTCGACCCATGCAGAAATGCGAGAAGATGAAAAGTAAATTTTTGGGACGTAATGGTCCCGTGGAAGGCAACGAAGAAATTTTTTTTTAATCGTTTTGCAGAAGGATTAAGCGAAAAAAAAAAACCTTTTAAGCTAAGCAGCATATAATGGAGTCCATTTGAACTTTTTTTTTTTTTTAAAAATTTATTGTTAACCATAACGTATTACACTCTTCATTTAAAAAAAATAAATAAATAAAAAAAATAAACATCTTGATTACAACATTTTGCTAGTTTCAGAACGTCAAAAGGGCTGCCCCTTTCAGAAATATAAAAACCAAGATCGCGGGCAACGCTTTTGATATAAACTCCAACCAGTAAACGCGTTGGCAACCGTAAAGCCTTCTGATGGGCAATAACTTAAATTCGAAAAGTTAAAGGAAAAATCATAATTACAATTTCATCCATCTGTTTAATTTTGAAAATGGTGTTTTATAAGTCCAGATTTTTGATAAACAAATGAGACAGCAAATGCGATTTTTGTTTTAAAAAAAAAGCGAACAAACGGTTTCCTGATTCTCACTTCGAAATGCTCGTAAATGCAAAACCTTTTGCTTAAAAAAAAAAGAAGCGGGCCTTCGAGCCAGCTTCCAGCAGCATCAGGTCCAGTCAAGCAAAAGCAGATGACAGAAATTACTTAACTGCCACAATAATATCAACAGTGATCGATTAATGTTGCAAAACGCTTTTTCTTCGGCTAACAACAACGTCAAACGTATTACAAAAAACAATTTGATCTTTAAACAATTCTTAATTGTTGTAACAAACACTTTGTCATTTACAAAAGAGATGGTTTTCATGCTGAAATTCGCATTGCAGCGGAATTTCCTTTTCCCTTTTTCCTTTTTTTTTTTCTCATTCCTTTTATGTAACTCGGGGAGAAAAAAATTAATTCGGTTAAACTAACATAATCTTTAGACATTTCTACATTTATAAAAAGAAAAAACAATTGATTTAGTATAATTTTTAACATAACAAAAATGAAAACAGTTAAATATTTCAAAACAATATAAAATGGACTTATAAATAACAATACTTTCAAAATAAGCGGTCTATATATCAAAATTTTGACCGTGAGAAAATAAATTAAGAATATCTCACTGATTATTGTTATAAATATATATATATATATATGTATATGTATATATAAAATAAAATTCTCCATTTTAAAAAAAAGAGAAGTGCAAGTCTTTTTTTAATTTCTAAAATGTGGTAAAAACTCTAAATTTCATAGATTAGTGAGTGTGAATGGAAATTGTTAAAATACAAGAAGGCGGATAATTAATCAATTATATATATATATAAAAAAAAAAAAATTAAGATTAACACATAAAATATAACTACATTTTCTGCTCATCTACATCGTGTTAGGAGAACGATACACAACGATCGCTGGAGCGCGATCCGTTTAAGGAAATAAAACTTTGCTCCGTTTTTTTCGAAATTGTTACGATCTTAGGTGAACTCGGGTCGCTTTGGAGGGGACCTTTCGACGGGGTTTCACACCGTGGACGATGGCGAAATCTAAGATTCGGCTTCCATTTGGGGGGGGGGGGGCGCAGCTGAAAACGGCGAAGCAACAGCTCTTTGGGGAAGGCGCAAAAAAGAAGAAAATGGAACATTTCGAAGTGCGTCGCGCTGCGAGGGAACATCCAGCAGCGGACCCAGCGCGACACCGTGGGCTCTTCCGAGCTTCCGGAGGATGGGGCGGCACGTTGCGGGGCACCACCGACCGCAGGAGTTATGCGTTAAATAATAAATTGTAATTCGAACGTCAGAAGTCGAAGCAACTCCTTACACAACGGCAAATGGAAATGAGTTGAGGTTAACCTAAATCGTAACGAACTTTGTTTCGTACAGGCAGGGGGAGAAAGATTAAAATAATAATAATAATAATAATAATATTACGATCAACACTACACTACCTCGGATTATTTATTGGATTATCTTGGTTTAAAAATTTACGTATAAAAATAATTCATTTTATATATTTCCCAGGTGACGACCACCCTTTGGTCATCCTCACATCCCATTTTATCATTCGAAATGATTTTTGGCTGCGATTTCAAAGCACTCTTACATTTGCGACGCATAAAAATTAAAAACATTTAGCATTTGTTCAAATTCTATAAAACTTTTTTTTTAGCTTTTAACAGTGGCCAGTGCAACATTACGAAAAAAAAGAAACGGAATGCAAGATTATTTTGTCAATTTGGAGCGATTACAACTTGCAACTTAAGCCCGAAACATTAAAAATTGTCATATTAAGGAAAACAGAGTAAAACAAAGTAAAAACGGTCTGAGATATTTCGCGAACGACGTCGCCGAACCTTGTACAACAAACTTAATCAAATATACAAACGATTTTTAAGTACAAAAACCTCGTTGGAACCCACTTAGAAAGTTGGTTCCTTTATTAAAGTTTATTTATAATAATTATAACTCAAAGTACTTTAAATTTGATTCATAACCTTGTTATCCGATTAAAAATGCATCGGTGACTATTTTTGGCTATTAATATTATAATAACAGTGCAACAATAATAAATAATGAAAATACTCTTTGCGAATCACCGATTAGCATCCATTTAATTGCTTTTAGTTAAAGCAAAAGAAAAAAAAACTTTTTAAATCCGACGCTGAATTAATGGTAATATTAGAGCAGGCAGGAAAAAAAAACCCACTTAAATTCCATGAGGAAGCAAATTAAACTTAACTGAAGTGACGCTAAAACAATAATTACATTTAGAGGCAGCTCAGAGACGTTTTGCTTGCGATGCGCGCATGTTTTCATTCTAATTATCGCAAACAATCAATCTTTTTCTTTCCTTTTTCTGAAAATGCAAATGAGCGTAAGTTTTTCGAAAAAAAATTTAACACCGAACGGTGGAAAACTGTCAAACTCTTTTCCGCAGCGACTGAAAAACCGTCTGTGCAATTCACAATCCAATGCACCGATCGAAAGCGGAACGAGGTAGAAAAAAAGAAAACGGAGAGAAGCATTTTAGGGGAAGGAGGAGGCCGATTTCCGGTTTCGTTCGTTAACATTTTTCCGTGTTTCCGGACGAACGTCCACGGAAGCGAGACTCACGCTCGTGCCGTACACTTCCTTCTTTGCATTTTCGAAAGGGAAGAAAAAAATTGAAAAAAATGCCTCATTTTCATAAAAACGAGAAAAACACAAATGTAAAAAGAACATGCCCAAATTCGCATTGATTACTGGTTAAACCGTTCGATTGCGATTAGTGGAATTATCTAGACATGAATAAGGTTTTTTACACTTTTTCCAAAACTCTCGCTTGCTCGCAAGCTTCTCGATTGACATTTTTAAATTTTTACTACACGGCGAAGCGCCAGAATTGTTAGTGATGCTTTCTAGCCGTGCGTGGGATCGAGATCTCGTTCTCGTTAAAGCAGGCTGTGTGAAGGAGCACTTGCTCTGTTCGTTTAGTTTGCTCACTGAATCTGAAGCGTTTGCCTTCGCCTGGCGGCGCGTCCCTTTGCTTCCCTTGCCCAAGCTCCCTTGCTTTTCGCCAAGTGTTATTGGTTGGTTAAAGGAAGAAACTTTTTCATCGCAGTTTTGCCTTCTTTGCAACCTAACCGAAGAAGCCTTACAGACGCGGGTCTCGGGTGTTCTCATGCTAAAATAAAGAAAACGCTTCTTCAGTTTTCGAAACGTTGATTTCCTGCCGTTTCATTGGCTATGCCTTCGGGAAACATGGCTCGTGTGCTTTTTGTTATCAACCTCGTTAAAAAGCTGATTCGCATAAAAAAAAACCCAATCACCTCAAATCTAAAAAAGCGATATCCAATCGTAAAATCGCACTACTTGTTATTCATATTAAATCTGCGAATATTAATAACCTTCTTTTAAATTTAGTAATAACGAAAAAATGATATCGGAAATGGCCGACTACGAGCTTACTTCTAACGTGGCACCTTTATCGGACGTATCGATAATGAAAATATTTTCGACAACGCCAAATATTATGTTTTTCTCTGTCTCTCCAAATATAATTTCAACTTTTTCTGTTTAACGGCCTTTTTCTTTTTCCTAAGAGCGAAATCGGAGGCTATCTGATGACGTGATAGAGAAGATTTAAGGAGCCACCGGCCAAAAGGTGGAAAAATTACAATTGTTAGTTGCAGTGCGTTTTGATGCAGGAAAAACCCCAGAACACTCAACTCACTGCCTGAGGGAGTACATCCTGTTGCTGCTCCTCAGAGTCATTCCAATAGTCATGGGAACGACAGCAGATGCGGATCCGACGCAGGACCGACCACTCTCGCTGAGAATATTTTTAACCGGAGGGCCCTGGTTAGACTTCGAACGTGTCAGCGGTCTTCTCGGGTGTGCAATGTGCAGTTTTCCAGAATTAATTGTTCGCTTTGTTCCGTTAACGGCACCCACCGTCCAAGATGTTCTAAATCAAATATTCACAATACCAGTTAGAAAAAGAGGTTGTCTTAAAATACCTAACAAAAATCGATTTATGCAAAGTTTAGTAAGAAGTTACACATACCTCACAAAATCATCACATATTTTATTCTAAATAATAACTAACTGACAGCAGAAAAAATAATAATATTATGCCGGTTGTTATTTTCTAAGTTTTCTTTCCATTTATTTCAACTCTTTTCTTTCTAATTCTCTTATAATATTTTATTAACAAATAAACCTTTGTCTTAATTATCATTATTCCATTATCATTCTCTTTTCAAGCTTTCTCTCTCTTTGTCTGGAATTTTCGTACTTCGTTATTATGTACGATTCTAGTCAGGAAGCCAGGACGAATTGTCATTTCCGAGTCGTGTAGATCTGCTGCAATATTGTTCATTTTGTCTTTCCCCAATACTTGTTGCCGGAACCTCCTGTCGTAACCGTTGCTAAAATGCAAAGCATCTGCAAAATGACTTATTATGTATGCGAATATTTTGACCGGCTGCTCGCCCATTTATTCGACGGCACACTGTTGACGGTTTAGGGATTATTTTTTGTATCTTTTCACTGTATTATGTTGTTTTTTTTTATTGCACTGTTGCATATGCAGTTAATTTACTTCAAGTGTAGGAGAATGGGGTATATTGTCCGGTATGTGTCTTTTACTTGTTATTTGTTCACATTACACATGATAATTTTGTAGCTCATGTATATCTTCTTTCACCTATGTCTAGGTCATAATTCTGCTGTTACTGTCATCCAGGCATAAATGTATAAATTTGCGTTTAAAACTCTTAGCCACCTATGATGCTTAGTAAAAAAGACTGAGAGTAAAAAGCTTATTGCGATACGTTCCTTTTAATGTTCTTTAATTTGCTAATCTCTTATTCTATTTTCATTCCATACTGAAAAAATTTTGTTTGTTCTCTCAAGAATACTTTTTACTTATTATCTTTTGCTTATTTTGTATAAGTAAATATTTTCATTCTACTCTTTGAGGTATATTCTTCTGAAATCTAACGAACCATTCGTAATTCTCATTTACTTTTTAAATATATTTACATTCATCTCAAGTCTCATTTTGCATTAATACTCTTATAGTCATGTTGCTGTACTGAGTTTACTTTGTTAATGTCAGTGTCTACCTGCTACAATCTTGTAACTGTCTTTGTTATATTTTGAATCTGATACATTATGTAGAAATGATTAATATGTGCCCTGTTAATTCATGTAATTTAAAATTTTCTTATAATCTTTTCCCTTTTGATTTCCATGTAGTAAAATTTTGTTTTATAAATATGCACGAAATAACTTTTATTTGAGTATGAATCCATGTTATTACCTTCTCTGAATATTATATTATTTTCTTTAATATCTTCCGGAATTATTTGTAATTCCATTATAAATTGAATATTTTGATTATAAATGATTGTTACACTTTTCATTCTTTTTGGGTAATTTTCATAACTTTCCCATTTCAAAGGCATTAAATTTATGCCGCCATAACTGCTTTCCATTCTATTTCATTTTTCATAAAACTAAGATATTATATCCCTTTTTTTTTATTCTCAAATTGTCCTTTTTATTGTAAAAATTAAATTCTTCCTTTGCATAATAACTTTACACTGAAAAGAGTTTCATAACATTTTTTTTAATCTTACTTTGATTCATTAATTTATATATATATCTTTTCATTTCCTACATCAGATGTCTTTTTCTGGACAAAAAATTCAAAATTGTTCACGTTTTTAGTTTATCTGTACTTTTTTTTGGATCTTTTTCATTCCCCTACCCTTTGTTAATTTTACTGTTGTCTGTTTACGATTCATTGCAATCAGATTAAATTTATTGAAGATTATTTCTAGGTCCGTTTCTTCTTTGCTTGTTTATTGCTGGCAAGCTTAATTTTGTATAACATTCCCTTTAAGTTTTTACGCTAAACTCCTCTAGCTTTTCTTTGTTATAAATTCTTTTTTCTCTCCAGTTCTGAATTATGTTATCCTCTATAATTATTTTTTTTTCGATTTCGAATGTTTTATTGCTTAGTTTTTTCTACAATAATTGCTACGCTTTGATTCGTAATCAAAAAAATTTTAATTTACTTTCGTTTTGCCCTCTTGTCATTTTGATGCATTCTTTTTCTGTTATCTGAACTTTGTCAAGGATGATAATGATAGTTTTATTTATTGAATTTACATTTTAATACTCTTTCAAATCCAATTATTGTGTATATCGGAACCTGAAGATTTTCCGACTATTTTATTTTATTATTTATTTTTTTCAGACCTTCACTTCTGATTTTTGGCATCTTGTGCATTATGATTTCTATTTGATTGTTCCTTTCTTTTTGTTTTAAAAACGTTCATCTTTCTTTAAGATGTTTTATTTTCTGATCCTTTCCTGCTATACCTAACATTTTTTCCTAATATTTTCTCTAGATCTCAATTTTTTCGTTAATTTTATTGTTGGTTTTAAAGTTTCATCAGTTCTTACATGCATGTTCATATTGTCTTTTTTTTAAGTTTATTTTCCATTCCAATTTTCCTTCCATTTCTTTTGGTTTTCCGTGAATAACATTCCTTCGAAACCCTTCTTTTATTACTTTTTTTTATCTGCGTTTTTTCCTTCTGCCAAAGCTGAATTCAGATGTTTCGCTGTGTTCTATTTTATTGCTTTTTAAATTTTGGCTGACAGGAAGTGGTGACAATTTCACTGTTTCCTCAACAACTTCGTCTTCACGTTTGTTAACATAAATATTCCATAGTGAATTTTTTTGACACTCGCCCAAGCTGAAGCCTAAGTCAACATTTATTAACAATTTTGAATGACATTTTAAAGTGTAAACTTTTGCTTCACCAAATATTTTATGAACTTATCTATTCACTTTAAATGTCTCGTTTCTATTAAATTTTTGATATTCAGTAATTTGATATCTATTTTTTTTGTTTTGCTCTTTCGTTTTCCATGCAGTTAGTTACATAAAATTTTTATAAAATGTGCCCTTTCATTAAAATTTTCGCTGATCAATCCGGTACACGTACCACATTAATATGACAAAAATAATAATAATTATTATGATAATGATAATAATAATAATCGTCATGGTTATGATGATTGATGATACAAAATTTAAAAGAGATTTGGTACCTGATACTTCGAGGAGGATGTGTTCGATTCTGATTCAACCGAGAAGCTTTTATTTGGTTCAACTTGTCACCCTGAGTAAATGTATTATTTTGCAGAGAAAGTTTATCTGCTACCACACTTTCCTGAATATTAAAATAATCACACATTGGTTTGAACCTATTCATTAAGTTACAAATCAAAAACAGATCTATAAAATAAAGTACCTTATTAGACAGGTCTTCACTGACTTCGTTTTCATTTTTTGATTGATTATCTATTGACATTGAATCCACTTTGTTAACAATTCGAGATACGTTATCAATGGTAATTTGACCACCAATTTTAGGTGATTTAACATTCATCCTTGGCTTACCCTTCATTTCAAATTTTGCTTTAATGCTATATATGCCGAATTTATGCTTTGGAGGTGTTAATTTTGAATGCAAATTCCACATTTCGGATTCCTTCCTAAAACAATGAAAAAAAAATTAGGCTGTATTTTTGCCGGAAAGGAATAATGTATAAGTTAAAATCGTATGCCTACATTTCAAGCCACTTTTGCTGATAGCCTATAATAGAAGCAGGTCTGCAGATCCGCAGCCAGGCTATTGCTTCCCGCGCCGAAAAGTGGTACCATTTCATTATGTAGCAAGCTATCATAGAACCCGTTCGGCCCAAACCAGCTGGAAAAGTAATTTTATTTTTAAAAATTTAAATTATTTCAACGCAAAAGCAAATATTTTATTTAAGTTTATTTACCTTTACAATGAACTGCAACGGCTCCCGTTGTACTTTCAGCTAGAGACAAAAATTTTTGCACAAGATCATCATTGGGAGTGCTCCCATCGAAGAAGAAAAGATCCTTATGTACAAATCCTTCCTTAGTGAATTCCGAAGCGTCATACAATTTCTTGTTCAGGCGAACAATTGTTGTAACATTATTTTCTCTAAAATATTTGACGTATGATTCAGGTGTATGAGTTGGGTAACCGATTACACTTCCTGAAAAGTTCAGAATAATTCTTAAATTTTGATCAAGTATAAACCTTTGAACGCTATTTCATCAATTTGATTAGCAACATTGCGTTACTTTTGAGTCCGAGATTGACTACTTACGAAAATAGAAATTAAGAACTTACTTTCGGATAAATGAGGTTTAGATTTGGGTCCGGCGAATGCAAGAAATTTATTTGGAACTATCCAGTTTAGATCTCCATTTTCAACAGACTGAAGATAAAAGAAACAGGCAATAGTTTGTAATCCTTTACAGTAATTTTACTATTTAAAAAGTTTACTTTTAGAACTTATAAGTATAGTTTAGATGTTGCGCTGGATATCAAATATTTGATAGCAGATAAATGCTAGTTACATGATTATGATTAAGTTAAGCAATGTTAAACATTAAAGGTACATGCCTCATAAAACTCGTACTCCTCAAGATTAAAATCACTAAAATCAAAAAAATTATATTTATGAGCCTGGTAAATAGCTTTCAGACAATCTAAAAGGGAAATTTTGTATATGGCAAAACCATTAGATGCATCTCTGAAATCTGCAAAAAGTGGTGCACTCCCCTCATTCAACAAGTTGTATACCTCATCAGGATTCATTTTAAGATAAATCACCTAAAATTAGAAAAATTCCTCAAATAAATTTTTCAGCAGGTAACTTTAAGCAATACAACCAGAAATTTTAAACAAAACCAAATTCATACAACTGCAACAATACTTACAGCATAAGAACCTACAAGATAAGCTGCATTTACTCTTTTATGTGGAGTTAATGTTGTATAATGCACAATTTTTTTAGATATGAAAGAATAGGCCTTTAATTTCCTATTCAGTTTATTGCAATATCTGTATAAAAGAGCTAAATTCAGTGGTCCAAAATCTTCGAAGAATGGATCATAAATTAATTCATCATCTATGCTAAAATAATGTGAGTTTTGAGTGTATTTTGGTTTTATGTGAGTTTTCAGAACTACAAAATACAGGCGATCTGAAAAAACAAGACTGCTAATGTGAATTCATGAATTTTGATAACGAACAAATACTGACAGTAAAAATGAAATGTTTTGAAAATGTCTGAAGTTTATTTTAATAAAAAATGTGAACTACAGTCAATAATTTATTTGATCAAAATACAAAAGTAAATTGTAGTCAGTAATAGAATTTATTTTTTCTTATGTAATATCCTTTAATATATATTTAGTTGTTAGCAGTAAGCAATTTGTTGTACAATACAGCTTAATAAGGTATTTATTACCTGGTATAAATTCTGTAGATGAAACAATAACATCGTTTTGATTTTTATTGGCCATGTTTTTCAAAATTTTTAAAATAAATATAAAAATTACATTCTTTCTATAACATAAACTATTTCTCACATGTTACTGAATTCATTATGGTTTCTTTCTAATCTGGAAAAAAAGATAAATTAATTGTTAATGATCATTAATTTGAATTTTTTCTTTTTAAATAAAAACTACAGATACAGTTCCACGTTTTCCAAGGACTTTATTTCTTGTATTATTGTATAGTCTAACATTAAGAAATTACGCAAGATTTAAGCTGAATGCTACTCTGATAAGCTTAAGAATTTTGCAACAGGAAATACTAAAAGGCATATATAATTGCGACTATGGTAGAAAAAAAATAAAGTGGCTGTATAAATGATGGATTTCTATTTAGGTGTAGACGTGATTGATAATGCTACAGGTAATGTTAACGCGAGAAAATAATTAAATTAATATTAATTAAATATTTCGGGAATTAATGTTAAACAACGATTAAAAATACAAATTCCAATTGCCAAGATCTGACAGCGTAGGCTATCATTAAGGACGGTTTGCTCACCTTTTTAGCATGACGGATAACATTCTTTCTTAATGTTTTGTAAATTAAAAACGCTGATCTCTGGGTAGAGACATTAACATCAAATCAGTACATAACGTTTCAGTGGACCATATAATTATCAAACGAACGTAAACAAAAGTATATAAGTGATGAATACATAACGAAATGGGAATGGAAATAGAAAACAACTTTCGACGCCTACTCGAAAACATGTACAGAACCAAATTTGACCAAGGGAACAATGGCTTGGTGAAAAAAAAACATGTGTCGGTATCTTTATCTATTTTTTAGCGAACGGCAGCGCAAAAATCCTTTGCATGAACAGCGAAAATCCCACAATTTTTCTCGCTATGAATTTATTTAGTTCCATAGTGAGAAAAAGAAAAAGCTTTTCTCGTAGCAGCAAATTTACGTTGGTACTCGGGACCTCTACGAATTTTAAAAACTCGGCTTAAGAAAAAAAAGAATTTGAAATTTTCATTCAAGGCTTTAATTTAAATTATAGAGCGATAAACTCCGGTTACATAATATGAAAATGTTGATAATCCATGCGAATCGCAATATAATTAATGCTTACTTACTTAATTTAAAATTGTAATGCACCGTTGAGAGCCGTTTGAGTAGGTAAAAAAAATTATGTTGGCAGCGCGTCAAAGTATTGTACAATAAAAACATTAAAATTTAATTATTATAATGTTTTCTTTTTTCGGTCGGAACTATCATTGAAACGTGTATTAGGTTTATAAAATTTTTGACATGGTAATTTTTTATACGTCACACTAACGCAGGAGAAAATAACGGTCGCAGCGCTATGGGAAAAAGCGGGCAATGTTGATTTTACACGGCGAGGACCCGTGACAGAGATAGGCTCCAGGTTTAGGGTCGACGAAATTGAACGGAAGCGTGAGAGCGAGAGAAAAGGAGGAGGGTACGTAAACGAGGAGAAAAATTTTTATTTTCGCTCGCGGGAAGCAGAGAGGAGCTCGGATTTTGCTTGCCAAATCCCGAGAGCGTTTTGCGATTTCCGTCCACTCAATTGTTTTCGTCGTTGGTTCGTGTAGTAATTGTTTCCGGTGTTTTTTAAATTGACCTTTAGTATGAAACTAGTTTGATTACCAGTGTACCTAGGTGAAGGCCCCAGATCTTGGGTCGATCGCGAGTCTCATGCCATATGTATCCGCATTTGAGTTTGTTTTTTTTATTATTAAGATGGTTTTTTTTGTTTGCACTTTAATCGTTTAAAAAAAAATTTCGATTATAATATTTGTTTGTAATTTCCTTAAGTGCTTGTATATCTGAGGAAGATTTTCAATTTTTTTCCTGCTGATTGGAATAGAACCACTCAGGTTTCAATGTCAAATTACAAGGGTACTAAATACAATTTCTTTTCAAATTTAACTTTTAGCTTTTTCTGGTGTGAAATTAAGGTGATAGAAATTTATTATCTTGCCCTTCTTATGTAAAGTTTAAATGTGCCTCCTCTCGGTTTATCTGAGCAAAATTCAATAACCAATCAATTGACTGATAACAATTATTGATAAAAGCAATGACTTAAAGCAAAAAAGTGAAGTCGGAGTTTCATTGTTAAAAAAGTAAATTGTAACATTTTGGTAGATGCAGAAATTTCAGATCTTCAGCTTTATTAATTTATTTATTTTTCTTCTCAATTGATAGGTATCTCTAAATTTGCATGCTTTTTAATTGTTGCCATTTAATCAATGCAGTTTATACAGGAGAACAACCATTTTGTGTATCAAAATGTCATTGACATGATGGCAATTTGAAGAGCACAGCTTCCCAAAATGCAAATGTAAATTTTTTTGTGAATTGACATTTCAATGGTGGAGCTAAAAAAAATTGTTTTTGAAATGCCATCAACTGAAGTGATGCCGTATCTTTGGGAGCCTTCTCTCTCTCTCTCTCTCTCTCTCTCTCTCTCTTTTTGTGCAGCTCAGAATGCACTGAAGGTGGAAAATAATGTCAAGTGCTGAAATGTTAAGCAGGAATAATTTCTCTGAATTATTAATCAGTAAGGATTGTCCAAAATCTACAAGTGTGAACTATCAACAACTTCTAATCAGCTTCATGACTTGTCTTTGAATGTGCTTATAGAAAAACTGCATTTGGAATTTCATTATCAGGCACTTTGGAATTTAAAATTAGCACTTTTTCTTTTTTTTTTTTTGTTTTTTTCCATCTGTTTCAGTCCCTTCTTTTGTACTACACAAGTGAAGAAGAAGTGCATCCAAAATAAGGTTCACATGCGGCTTTGATTCATTTTGAAATGGTTTGAAGTTGTCAAGTTTGAAAAATTAAAGACAAATATCATTTTTTTTCAATTTGGAAAAAAAAAAAAAATTTGAATTTGTCAAGTTTGTTTAATGGTAATCCATCTGGTTGCTGCTTCTTGTTTCATGTAGCTTTTTGGTAGTCCGAGATATAGTAATTTGTTTTGCAAATCACACGAATGGCGGGTTTCTTCGTACAATTCACTTGAAAGCTTTTGTGCGAGTGAACGATGGCTTGAAATGAATATTGAACGTGATAATACTTTCTCATTTAATATATCGGTGCGTTCATATCGTCTTGCAAAAGTTGAAATTTTCTGACTCAGGATCCGATGGTATTTCTTTTGACGTGCAGATAAATTTTGCCACCTTTATATGATACCTCTTCCTCTTCTTTTGAATGCCTTCATTCAGGCTAAAATCTTTGATTTCCTGCAAAACTTTAGCGTTTTTGTTTTTTCTTCAATTGATTTTTAGGTATTCCCCAAATCGGAGATGGTATCGATCGGCCAAAAAAGTGTTTACAGTTGCAGATGAAACTGTAAATTGTTAGACGAGAGCTGCGGTCTCCTGAACCAGAGATTTTTGCTACGTTTTAGGTTACCGAAATGTAATTTGAGGTTGGCTAACTCGAACCGCGCACCGGTCATTGCAATTGCTGCGGGCTGTCGGATCGCCGATGCTGCGACTTTGTCGGCGGACGCAGAGAGAGAGAGATCGCGACGCTGCAGGTCATCTTCGGTTGCTCGTTTCTCGCTTTTCCACCGATAAATGTTATTGCTTTGAGGCAGTGTCGCGGGAACAAGCGAAATGTCATCGAAATTGTAACAGATGTTTGAGATCTTTTATTTTTAGTCATAGGTCATTGCTTCCGAATTTTCGACGATTTTCGTCTTCAGGATGCACTTCCCGATTGGAGGAACTCGCCTTCCGCTGCTGCGCCGCGGTCGGTCCTTCCTTTTCTGCTTCCCCTCTTCGCGACCCCCGCCACCGGTTTTGCTCCTCGGCAGTTCGATTGCCTGCGGGGAAGCTCGCAGGGTGGATTCGGGTGCTTCTCGAGCAGAGACCGGATCGAGCCTGGTCTTCCCGTCCCCGACGTGAAAAAAAAAAAAACCTCCAAATCGAGAAGAAAAGACATCTTTCATTGCGTTCTCGGAGCAAATTCCTCTGAAAGCATAAACTTGAAGCGTTAGACACATACAAAAGATACATTTTTTTTGATACTATGTGTTCGTAGTGATATAGATATCGGGTTAATCGGTTAATGAGTAACAGTCGATTGGAACAAACAATAACGTTCATTTTTAAATGAACTTTAATTAGTAAGTAAATTTTGTGAAGCGGCATACAAGGTGGAATCGCAATTTTAACAAATTCCGCTTCTTTTCCCTTTATCTCTCCTTTCAAACAGCGGCGACTTCACTTTGGGTTAATCCTGCACAGTGATATAAGTGAGGCAGGTCTCGCAAAATCCGTTCACTTTGTTATTTACTCGAATTAACTCGCGTTGGAACTTCGACATTAGTACGCGAGTGCAGAGTGAACTTTCCCACATATCGAGGGACGTTTCGGAGGCGTTCGTTCGCGGTTTTCCATGTTCGGCATATGCTTCTGCAAAAAATTTCAAATGTCAAACCGACTTGATGTGTAAAGTTCGAGGTCAAAGAATCCTAAGTTACGTATCGCTGCTATTTGAGATAAATATATGCAGATCCACATTATATATATATATATATATATTAATGATAATTTTCATCCGAATGCTCTTTCGATGGATCCCCGATATCGTTAACGAGTTTCTTCGCTTGCAGCCGGGATTCGGACGTCAAGGCATCCGCCTGAAAAATCTCTTCAAAACGTATGCCAGACGCAGTTCAAATGACTTAGTTCATGGTTGTTCTTCAGTGTCATTCACACAATATGTAATGTTCTTCCTCTTCCATTGGCTTGCGTTTTGCCGCGACATCCCAAAACTCCGTGCACCTCGACTTTTTTTTCCCGACCGCCTGTGCGGCCTCCCCTTCCTCGGAAGCATTCGAATTGTACGATTCAATCTTTTTGCAGTGTTAAAATGGACCAAGCGCTCGATTTGAATATATCATCTGGAATGAAAATGGACCAGGCATTAGATTTAAATGTCACGTCGGGTCTAAAGATCGATCAAGCTCTGGACCTGAACATGAGCTCGGACAAGGTGCGTTCGCTGTGTTTGGCCGTCGAACTGTGCGTCGTCTGCGGCGACAGAGCTTCCGGTGAGAATTTTTGACTTGTTCGATTCGGAAGATTAAAAAATGTCGCGCCGTTCGAAAGTCAAACGGGGAGAATTTGCTCTGCCGAAGGAAAAAATTAAAAATTCAAATTTCAGGAAGGCACTACGGTGCTATCAGCTGCGAGGGCTGTAAGGGATTCTTCAAGAGATCCATAAGGAAGCAGTTGGGGTACCAGTGCCGGGGGACGAAGAACTGTGAGGTCACCAAACACCATAGAAATAGATGTCAGTATTGCAGGCTGCAGAAGTGCTTGGAAAAAGGAATGAGGAGCGACTGTAAGTGGAACCTGTTTGAATATAAAATCGCGATTGTCCGATTTCGGGATGTACAAGTCGCTTGAAGAAGGAGGAAGTTGAAGATAGTTACAAAACTAAATACGTCTTTATGAAGGAGGACTCGATGCTGTTGCAGATATTAATTAGTAAAATAAATATTCTGTATAAATAAGTCACTGAAATTATTTTGAAATCTGATTTTATTATGCCAAGTTTTATGTTTACTGCGGAATTTAAATGTCAACTTAACGCATAATACCGAGTACCGACATGATTCTCTGCTTATTTTGACCTGCAGCACGCTTAAAACATTCCGTTCGTTAAAGCTTTGCCCCGCGCCTGGCTCGTGGAGACCTGGAAAAACCTTTTTTTTTTTTTTTATTTTTTATTTTTTTTTTTTTATTTTTTTTATTTTTCATTGCCGGAAGATCGCAGCAACAGCTTTCTGCATTGTCATTGAGAGTCACACCGCGAGACGTTTTTCCTTTTTAGACCGGGAGAATAGCGGAACGCACTAAAATGTTTTTCCTTTCAAATTTGATTTTCAGCCGTTCAGCACGAGAGGAAACCCATCAGCGAGAAAAACGCTAGAGACCTGAGCAGTTTGATTGCGTCTAACAACAATTCCCAGTCGTTCGCCCAGTCGGACATTAATTCAAAGCTGTATTTAAGAAAAGATTTAGAGAATACACCAAGTGCCTTTGCTGCTGCCTTCAGTTTGGCTGATCTGGGTCTTTTAACGGCTACCACTCTAGGAAAATCGCAATGTGAGTGTTGGCGAACGGCGGAAAGCGCTGTCGCCTTACTTGTTTTTTAATTAATTTCATTCCTGAAAGGGCGAAAACGTTTTCTTCTGCCCTCTCGACTCTGTCTGGGTCGCAGTTTTTTCATCGAGACTTCGCAGCTCTTATTTTATTCCGTGAGGTAAATTTACATCACCTTGAACTCGTTTTCAGATTACCAAAGTTGAAACGTGATCTTGCGCATAAATATAGCCTTGGAGTTTTGCAACGAAGAAATTTGTTTCAGAAAAATCGCACGGAAAATGCGAAATCTTTCCTTAGGAAACGGTCACAACCCCAAGATAAGACCGGGAAAGTTTTCATCGCCGGAAATTTTCGATTTTTAACTTTTTCTTCTTTTTTTCTTTTCTTTTTTCTCGCTTTCGAACAAGGCAATGAACCCGTCAAGCGGGAATCGCCCCACGTCAGCGACGAGGAAGATTCCATCGAAAGCGACGCCAACGAAGAATTGGGAGACGCGCTGTCCTGGGCCCGCGAGAAAACGCTGAAGGAGTCGCTGGATCTTCTGTCTAAGCTTCTGAACGAGGTACGATCGCGTGCGCTGTCCCCGGCAGGTTGGCAGTTTCGTCTCTTCCAAATCGAGAAATTTCGAGTATTTTTAATTCCGATTCGAGACGTGATCTCGAGGTGGCAGGGAGTCGACTCTGACTGCAATATGCAATATTGCGAAAAATTACATTTTTCGAAGCGTTTTGCGATTTTCGGCCTGGAAAAATAAAGGAAAAAAACAATAAGGGATTCTTGTTAATTGCAGAATCCGTCTGTTACTGAAAATGCGGGAGACGAGGAAAAAATTATAGAGATGGAAGGTAGCCTGCTTCAAGATTATCATTCTACGTTCAATTTACAAACTCCTAGTCCAGTTCCTCTGCATCTGAACGTTCATTACGTTTGCGAGAGTGCTTGCAGGCTTCTGTTTTTGTCGGTGCATTGGGCGAGAAGCATACCTGCATTTCAGGAATTAAGGTATATACGTTTGCTTTGTTTTTCTCTCGAATCGCTTTTTTTTCCGTTAGCGTTGCATTTATTATTCTGATATCTCTCACCAGTCATGATCTCCAAGTTGCTCTTATGCGTCGATGTTGGCCGGAACTCTTTGCCTTAGGACTTTCTCAATGTTCCCAAGTACTTTCTCTTAGAGCCATGTTGGCTCCAATTTTAACTCATCTTAGAACGGCTGTGACACAGGATAATATGGCTGCACAAAGATTGATTGACGTACGTATATTTTTATGAAAACTTTGGTTTTTCGGGGCGTTGTATTACATAATTTTTTTTTCTTTTACCTTCGGTTACCATTTTCGTGATTAAAGCAATCAAAGGATTATCCGCTTAAATATTAATTTTTTGGTAAAATCGATAACTTTTATAGACTAAAACTGATTTTTGTAATTATACGGTTCATCCTCGTATTAATTTAAGTAAATAAGTATGGCACTTGTAGTTTTTAAGTCTTATAACACGTAGGTATTAAACTCTTTTCCCTCCGTTTTCGGGAGTGGCACTTATAAAAATACGATTTGAAAATTAATTTGAAATATTGGATGCACGTTAACTTTCAGATAACTGATCATATATTCAAATTACACGAATATGTTACCAGAATGATAAGTCTCCAAGTCGACAATCACGAATATGCGTATTTGAAAGCTCTGGCACTTTTTAGTTGGCATCTTCCCGGATTACCGTCCGCACTTCGGCGGCAAATAGACAAGCTCCAGGAAAAGGCTTTCCAGGAGCTGCGGAGTTACGAATCGAAACACAATTCAAACGACAACGACAGATCGTCTAAGTTATTACTCAGATTACTACCCTTGAGATTCCTACAGGTGAGTTTTCGTTTGGGACTTTTCACGATCGTGGCAGCATCGTTTTTTATTGTTTGCAACGTAACAAAAAATTAAGCATCACGCGAAAATCTGTGTCTGTATTTTCAGCCGCATATCATGGAGGAATTGTTTTTCGCGGGACTAATTGGTAATGTTCAAATTGACAGCGTCATACCGTACATTCTACGTATGGAAGCCGACGAATATCGCGTTAGTTTATTAAACGTAGGTAAAAAAAAAAAAAAATAAACTCTGCAAATCGATCGGATTGAATTAATGATTAAAATTAAAATTTTACGAAAATTATTATTATTAGTCGCGTAAGAAGGCTCCGCCTGAGGCGACCGGAGTTCAAGATTTTTTTCACTTCCTGCAGGACCAAACTAGTCAGATGTTTTGAGGATCGACTGTGGATGCAGATGATGTTAGTTACGAAGATGTTCGGATGATTGGTTTACGAAGGTGATTAAGGAAGGAAGGAAGAACGGGAACTTCAATTTTCATGCGCTTATTCAATCAAGGATTGCCAAATAAAAGAAAAAATTGTGGTATTTCCATGCTCTTCAACGGATCGTGTTCAAAATGACAGTCAAAATTAGTTCGATCCCTTAATAAAATTTCAACAACACAGGTCAGGTACTTAAGCGTGGTTTTGTAAACGCCTGCAAGGTTCGGCTCAATTAAGGGCGTCAATTTTTTGCCGCCCAATATGTCGTCCTGCGTTTTAACAACATTAACTTTTACGTCAGAAATTTTTTTTATATATAAATAATGTTTAAGGGCAAAATTGAAGAGATATTTTCGATAATGTGATTTTTTTATGTTAAAAAATTATATTCTTTCAGTATTAGTCTACAAAAATTATTCTTCGCTGTAAGATTTCTTGTTAATTAATACAGAATACTTTATCACTGTATTAAATCATTAAAATCCTTTATAAACAAACTTATATATATATATATATATAAGTCGTTATTTTTAATGAAAAATTGAAAATATTTTTAAATGATTTTTTCCCCATCTCTTTGTTTATGATATGTACTGTTTTATATAATTTTTTTAAATTCAATTTAAATTTTTTTCGGAGAGTTGTGCCTTAGATATGCATTTAGCATTATCACATAACTGTATCTGATTGCATTATTTGATATCTGGTATATTAGTAATATTTACTATAATTTTCTTGGAATTTAATTATTTAAAAATTTACCTCTTCGAATTAGATGAACCATTCAGGACCATCTCTTTAAGTCTAACTTCTTTTTCTGAAACACTAAATTTTTATATTTTGTTTTTGAGCAGATTACTTTTATTGCAGAAATCTTTTAAAGGAAAACATTTAACTTTATTTTTTTCCCCATACCTGGTAACCGTGTTATTTGTTCAATTTAAGTTGATATCCGTGGGATAGGTTAATAAAAAAAAAAATTAGGACAAGAAGAGAAATTATCTATTTCATAAATAATTTTGAATTCTTCGAAGTGACTTTTTCTCGGGGTTGAGATATAGTTTCAACAAATTCTTTTAATTTTGTAATAAAAGCCTTGTCTCGCTTCGTATAATTAATGTTTTCATTACTTAATATTTTAAATATTGAGTCAGAGGCAAAGGCATATGCAAATAATCAGTTGGAAAATCTTTTTGCTAGGCCATTTTCTTTAAAAATTTGGTTTATTATATATTTTTATTAATTTTCTGAATATTAAATAATTTTATTTCAAAAAAAAGGAAAAAAGATTATATTGTAATAAGTACTTAGACACCACAATGAAATCTTTGCTTACGGGTAAAGCAATTTCACCAAATAAAAACAATAACATGTTATTGAAGAATTTGACTTTGTATTGTTAAACGTGTATCGTTTTAATTCATTTATATTTTTCACTTATGTGATCCTATTTATACTGGATATCTGTACAACGTTTTTGAACTGTTTACTTATTGTTTTCAATTTTTTTTTTTATTGTGTGTGAACTTGATTCTTATATAGCTTGATGCCTTAACATTAAGTAATCTTCTTAGTAATCCACTGTCAATGTTCTGTTTATGCGGCAAATGTAATTTTTTAAATATTACTATGCGACAAGCTAAAATGAAGGAAAATTTTTAACTTTTTTAATTTTATCAATAAAATTTAAAGATTCCCATAGAAATAATAATGGAAATATAATGTTAAAAATAAAAATTTTGAATTAACAACGCCTGAAAAATTTGTTGAAAAAAAATTTTGTTTCTTTTAAATAGTTTCTAACAAAAAAAAGAAAAAAGATCTCAGCGATTGGCAATTTGGTAAGATTCTTACATTATTCGAAAATATATTACGCTACCTATTTATTTGTCTTTCATTTTTTTAAGCTAATAAACAAAAAACTAAAATTTTTGTTTGGAATGGTTTTACTATAATACTAAAAATCAGATCTACGGCATGAAAAATGTTTTACAGAAAGGTTTATTTTCCTCAGTTCGACGTAATTAAAGATTTAAATTTATTTTTAAAAGTGCAAAGTGTTGATAAAAGAGAGCTTTATAAAAAAAAATATCTTGAAAATTATTGTTTATAAATAGACTGATAAAATACTTTAAGAATAATTCTGTCGAAATTTTTTCTCGAAAAACATCTGTTTCTAATTGTGTGATACTGGGAGAAAAATTCTTTAATCATAACGGATGTGGAATTATTGAATGTTTTTACATTTTATGCAAAGTATCTTTTGTTCCTTTGTTAAAAAAAAGCTGATGGTCTTTACTAAGATATTGGGCTAGACATTAGAGTTTTTAAACTTTGGCATTAATTTAATTACTGTATATAAAAAGTTGTATATATAAAAAAAATTATATTTTTTTTCTTAAAATTTATAAATTTAAATTTTGAAAAAAAATAAAAAAGTGGATCAGATGTAGCGTCAGCTTATGTCTCGTTCAAATTCCATAATCCTTGTGATTGTGAAGATATGAAATACCATTGAAAAGCTAAAAAAGAAACTAATATAATGCGGTTTGTATCATGAAAGTACATATATCGTTATTTGTTAAAATTCTTATTAGTAATATAATAATTTTTTTATGTTGTACCTTTTAAAGCATTTTAACTTTGTAAATTCTGTTTACTGGAAATTAAAATATTTGGTTTTGTTTTTGTTGGTAAGAATGGAATTAAAGCAATTGTACTTATTTTAAATAAAGTATCCATTTTGTATTGATTTCTTAAATAGTAATTTTTTAATCATATTGTACATGATTAAGGTTATTGATTTATATTTTACATTTCCTTCATTTGATGCCTCTATAAATCCTTTCAAATGTATAATAAATTTATGATTTGGAAAAATTTCCTATTTCAAGTTTGTTGTTAAATTATAAGTTATTTAAAACAGAAACTGATCTGAATAATATAATATTTTTCATTGTGAATTCTTGTTGAAAACTTGAATGTGAAAAAAGTAAGTGATTAAATCAAATATTATTTTTTCATACCAAATAAATTTATTTATTTGATTGACAAATTGAATGTTCATGCAGTTTTATTCAGTTAGACAAAGAGGCAGAAAATTATTATATTTGGATCACAATTTTTCTTTATTTGTTTATTGTGCAACAAAATGTCTGTTTTGGGTTAAAAAAAAAGAAATTATGACTGATTTAAATCTTGGAAAAGTTTATTTTACTTGCTTTATAAAATTTTAAATAAGAAACCGTACTATAAAAATATTTTGTGAGGAAAGAGTTAATTACATTATTTTTTGCTTTTTTTGATTGTTAAACTAAATTTGACATTTTTTTTCTCTATGTGATAATTGTGCTATTTTAGAGCGAATTAAATAGAAGCAAGGAAAACATGTTTCAGGAGAAACATTATTTAGAAAAGTAAAGTTTTATTCAAAATCTAAATAAATTTTAAAGTTTTCTTTGTCTCTGGAATTTAAATAAAAAATAATATTAGCAACTTTTTTCTAATTTAGATGACAATAAACAAGTTTATGTCCTTAATAAATTATCTAACAATTTTGTATTATAAAAACGTTTATGATGTAATATCTCCTTTTCCTTTTACATTTATAATAGAAAAACCTCATACTATAATGTGTAATTAATGATTAACACTTTATTTTGAGGAAAGGAAAAGTGATAATTTGTAAGTGAAAGTAAGTAGAGGAATGTTGCTGGATTTTGTTTTTTTTTTTTTTTTTCTAGAATTACGCACATTCGAAGACACTCGATTTCAGAATTTGAACTTACTTTTTTCGAGTGGAAACAATTTTTTATGGGAGCATTTGCTTTCCGAGCATTTTTAATTTTACCGTTGTCCCGGATTTTCCAAGATTCACGATTCGGAGCCCGAGAAAAATGTAAAATCTAAGTTCGCGGCCGTTAGAAACAGAAAGAAAAAAAAAACCGAACTTCCGTCCTTGTGAATATTTGATTGTATTTATGGTTTCGCCCGCGAAACTCGGCATGTTTGTCGCAGCATAAGCTAAGCATGGGGAGCGAATTCATTTTTCCTGAATGATTCCTGCAGCGTTTCAAGACTTAAAAGAGAGAGAAAAAAATTTTCAAGGCGAAAAAGTTGGTACTGAGGGGACACGTGAAACTCGAGTCTGACGAATGAAAGGGCACGGTTGCTGAATGACGTCACGAAGTTCGAAATCATGTGGACAGGCGCACATGCAAAAATTCACCTTAGACCTAATTTTCAATCGGTTTTTCTTTTTAATTTTTATCCTTCGCATGCAGTTTTCGGACGAGAAAAATCGCTTTCGCATAAACGAAATGGACGCCCGTTTGGAATTTGGAACGCACGAAGAGAGCTCGTCGCAGCCGAGTCGCGCTCCCGAGGACATTTTAATTTAAAAATCTCCGACGAGAGCGACGATGAAATGGCTGTGTGAAAAAGGAAGCTGTTGATTTGTGAACGCGCTTTTTTCTACTCTTTTGCCTTGCTTTCTCCGTTGTGGAGTGTAAAAATGGGGGGGAGGATGCATGGTATTGATTTTTCAGCAATGTGACGGTCAACCAATAGTAGCGAAGTTCCTTCTGTTTAAAGGGTGAGGTTTCCATCTTCGTTTTGGATACAATCTTTTTTATTTGAGATGAGTAGTAAATAGTCGAGTAGGAAATTTTTTTTAATTTTTTTTTGGGGGGGGGTTTCTAATGCAGAGTCCGGCGAATTCGTAGTGATCAATGAGTGCTGAAGTGCTGTGGCTTGTGTTCTGAATGGCAAACGTGGTATAGCCCAGTGTTGTGCTTTCCCTCTGTGCCCATGCAGGTAGCTACTCTCTTCAGAGAGTCAGCCACGCTTCTGGGGGCCTCCATGGAAGCAGGAGAGCTTCATGGATTGAAAATGTAAGTAAAACAGCATTTTATAACGACATAAACAAAGATTTTAATTTATTATTTCATTCAGAATGACTTTGAAATTGTTTGTTTACACTTCTTAAAAAGCTCTTGCTATGTATTCATATGGAATAGTTGTCATGACAAATGATTCTCTTTTATGGCTAATGAATAAAATAACTTTGTTTACATTTTTATTTCATTGACTTTCATCTTTTACTTTTTATTATGTGATGTATGGTCTTTTATTTTTTTTTATAAAAAGGAAATAAAATGTCAACTTAGAACATTATTTTTATTTATTTAAAAAATTGATTTCTGATGAAAATTATGTATCATTTATTTTGTAAAAATATTTTTGTTTTGAACCAAGTTGATAAATGCAATACACAAAATATTTATTTGTTTATTCATAAATAAATCATAGATACATATATTTTTTTTTGATAAATGGAATGAAATTTTTAATTGTTTGAATCATTAATGTTACAGAAGAGATCAATTAACAATTTTATTTTCTTTCATAAATTAGTAACCCCAGATTTTTTCTTACCTCATAATATTACATTGATTATCCTTTTGATAATTATAACTGAAATCTTTTTTTTCTGTAGAAAAAAAAAAAAATGTGAAAAATTCTAAAACTTCCTTCTTTCAGTTTCACTCCTTCCACATTTTCTTTTTTTTTAATTCAACATTCTGTTTTTTCACTTTCCAGTAATTTTTTTAAATTGAGCTAATTGATTGGTTTTAGATTTGAAAATCAGGAAAATATTGCAAATCATTTGAATGAATTAAAAAAAAAAAAAAAAAGCTGCTCTCTTGTTTTATACACAGTGTGTGTTATCAATAAAATGTGTTTGTAATATATATGTATTTTTTTCATTTCACACAGATTTATAATAATTTGTTATTTCAAAAGTTGAAATTTATTATGAATTTACTTGTCAAATGTTTCAGAATATTTATCTGGAATCTTGTGTTATAGTTAATTTCCCATTATGATATTTTAGGGATACATTTAATGATTTTAAATCTTTTTGAGGTGTAAACTTTTATCTTTGATGCAATCATGTAGTATTTTCATTTTTTTGTGGCCAATTTGTGTTTTATTTCTTTCACAATATTCAATATTTAAATGCAGTCAGTTTTCCTGCATGGGTTATTGTTAAAGTGGGACAAGGTGTCTGATTTGCTTTTCTCTCTCTCTCTTTTTTTTTTTTTTTTTTTTTAATAGTTTGTTATGAGATTTATTTATTTTTTTTTTGCCCAAACGGAAATTTATTTGTGCGGCTAGGAAATTAAGTAAGTTTTGCTGAGATTTTGAAAGGGGCTTCCTGATGGTGGAAACATAAAGTTGAATGTGTTAAGTGTAGCAGGGAGGATTTAACAGGATGGAAATGTGAAATGGGAAACCGTGTCGATTAGAACAAATAGAGGACCGTCAGCCATAGTACGTGTGATGTGATTGCAACAGAAACAATGGCTGACGGATGTGTCATAGCGCTGGGAATTGCGACCGATTAAGAATTCGAATTCTGGTCACACCGGGAGCCAGTGGAAGGTGTAAAATTAATCTTATATATGTGATAGCGGCTTTTTGAACACGGTGCCGGAGGATGCATTCAATTTTTCTTCTTCTTCTTTTTTTCTTTTTTCGGCTTCCAAAAAAAAAAAAAAAAAAAAATATCGTGAGACAAAATTGATGCGAAAAATAAAACTGCGAAACGGTTTGCGAAGTGCATTTTGCAAGGCGTCCATTAAATATTAATATGGAGCGTGCGGACTCGTTTTAAATTAATCGTTTCAAATAATTAGTCAGCTTGTTAAGTGAACTCATTTTGAATCGGTAATCGGTAGGTTTTTGCTCGTTCGCTGACCGAGTCAAATTCATTAACGTGAATCGGAGGATTTCGACCGCCGCCGGGCGACAACTCCCAGATTCTACGGTGCCAAGGCATGTGCAACATGACGTTGGAGGAGAGGCCAGAATGCCGTGACGTAGCGGATGGGATAATGCCGGAGGTGGAAAGGGTCCTGTAGAAGGCGGTGAGGCAGAGAGAGAGAGAGAGAGGAGAGAGAGAAGGAGAGAAGGAGAGAGGCCTGCGAGATTCCTTAATCCCTGAATTAAGTCTTCATGATGTAGGTCCCCGAGTTCCCTGAATTTTAAATAAGACTCCAGTTTACAGCCTGCGAGCTTTTTATTTTTCACCCATCTTTTTACCCGCCCGTACCGTTTTTATTTTATTTATGAGCTTAGTTTTATGTACTATTTTTAATTAATCCAACATCGTTAATGAATTCCGTTCGATCCGCGATGATTTAGACCGGAGAGATGAGCCGACACAAAATTTTGCGTGTTTCTAAAGCGTCGTTTTTTTTCCCCCCCCCCCCCCGAAAATGGTTCGATTTGAGCTTGCTGCGCTTGCCTTCTGAGACGGTCCAAAGGACATCTCCAGCGGAGATCCGAGAACATCCGGTTTTGCTTCCTTCCCGTCCGATTTCGATTCGGAATAGATGGAAAAACCGTCGGGATCCAGTTTCGGTTTGGAAACGCGGAGTTTTCGCGTTTGGGCACTGACGCACTCCCCTCTTGCGATGAAACGGTCGCGGGTCCGATTCAGGTTTTGCGACCGAATCTTTCAGGTATCCGACGCGCGAGGCAAAAAAAAAAAAAAAAAAAAAAAAAAAAAAAAAAAAGCGATTTCTTCGCTCTTTTTGCAGTTTTCGTTTTCCGCGAACGGTCACGGAACCGTTTCGCCTCCTGTCGGCCGTTTGGTTTTGGGCGTTCTGACGACATCCCGACATTATTGGTCGTTCAATTTGAGGAAATTGAAAAAGAGCTTTATTATTAATGTGTTTATCTGCAGGATTTTTTTACGCTTTAAGAAATTCTCCCCCGCAGCACCGTCCTTTCCAGTCGATGAAAATGTTACCACTTAAAATATTTATATTTCGGAAAAAATATCATCATTAAAGCCCCCGAATGAAATGTTAGAATCTACGATTGCAATTAATATGTATAGCTCAACCAATAACCTTTTTTTTTTTTTTTTTTTGTTTTTCTTGATCGGGAGTTCGCATTTAACGGGTTTTTGATTTTCTTAGCGTGGAAGCAGAATTTACTACTTGAACTTTTATTAACCCATTACACCGCAACGCGGGTTGAAAAGTGATGTTTTTAATTTATTTATTTCATCACGGGCACACGCACTCGCACGCACGCACATTTATATATTCATGTACGTTTTCCAAATTTCTTTCATCCCGTTTCAAATGGAAACGCAACCTCACCTTCGTGGAACGGTCTCGGAGCACGTAAAAACCGTGTGAATTTTGCTCTTTACCACGTTTAGAATCCAAAAACAAAAAGATTCTTTTTAACTTTTCGGAGTCGGAAATAGGATCATGATTATTGCTATCATATTACTCACGCCGTGTTCGGAGGGGGGGGGGGAGGTGGAGGGGGAGGACGAAAAAATAACAATCCTTGGCGGTTTTTATTTTCACATCAAAGCGTTTGTAATGTAATCGCAAAGGAAAAGTTTCAGGCGTCGAAGTTGAACACTTCAGTCTTTATTTTCCATTCACTTTGCTCTCTCTCTCTCTCTCTGTCTGTCTCTCTCTCTCTTTTTATGTTGGAAAAACAAAATACTTCCGAAGAAGGAATGTTTTCCGTGCAAACTCAATGGAAAAAAAGTGTCCTTTGACTTTCTAAAATTTTAACGTCCTTTTTTTAAATCTCTGGTAAAACTTTTCGCACATCCCCGGCGCGTCATTTAAAATTACGCCGGATTATGCTGACTTTTATATAAATATATGTATTTACATGCGTGCTCTAAGGCGGTCGCGTGTAAGCAATCGTTGTGTGAAAATTTGACTATCGATTTTGAACAATGCGCCACGCCGTTCGGGGTGACATAAAATTTTTAACGTATTGTCGCCGCGCGGCTGTTGGGAAATCGAAACTCGCGATCGCAGCGGGCGACTTTCGGACGTGCAAAAGAAACCTTTTTTTTTAAAAATTAATTATTGTTGCTGTCCGAAGGCGAATTTTCTCGGGACGGGACGGAGAAGGAAGACTTCTTTGCGCCGACAAGCAACGCGCATTTACATGGCGGATTCTTTTGTCCATCGAAGAATTTATTACCGTCGTCTAATTCCATTAGTTTTTATTTTTATTTTTTCTTTCCCTTTGGGATTGACCATTCCTTTTCATCCGGTTTGCTTTTCGGGAAAGGAGATAATTTCACGCTAACATTTTGATGATTTCACAAAGGAAATGTTCCCGATCCTCCGCTTTCGCTGCCTCCGCAGTCGCAGTTCGAAGCTGTAATTTTGTGCATTTTAAAAGCGCAGTGTTTTGCGATGCTTTCGAATCATCCGCGCCGTGATTCGGACTAATTTAATTTTAGAGTAAATTGAAAAATTCCCTTTTTAAAGTCTCGGTTATACAAAAGGCCGGCTAATTAATTAGAATAAATTTATCATAATTGATTTCAACTTTTACGACGGGATTTCCATAATAAATAATATATATATATATATTATTTTAATAAATAAAACTTCATGTTAAAATGTTTGAGCTGTCGGGTTTCGGGTTGTTTTATCGTAACGTTGAGTGCTGTTTTCTTGGCTGGGGCAAAATGTTGGCAAATCCACGACTGCTGTCACAGTTCTCTTTATCTATCCATCCCTTCCAAAATTCCCCGACATCCAGCATTATCTTCCAAATTCTGAAACTTAAAGATGCACGGCATCGCTTATTTTTTTCCCGCCCGCCCCCCCCCTCCCCCTACCCCTCTCTTTCCCTTTTCCAGCTCAAACGGTTTGATCGGAGTGGGATTAGTTGTGAAACTCAGTTAAAAAGACCCCGGTGCTTAATGAAATCCCCTAACGCACCCCCGGATGGAGAACCTGTTAAAAGTATAATCGAGGAAATTGAAAAAAAAAAAAAACACGCCCCCTTACGACTTGACATTTATGAGGGAAGATGAAGCTTATTTCATCTCCGTCTTAAGGAACCGCATTCGCCTTCTGGACCGCATTTCGAGAACTGACCGGGCATTCAAACCTGGAAATGCAACGACTCGCTGTAAGCGAGTCCGACATCGGTTCCGGACGTACTGAAAATTTTCGATATTGATCTAGAATTAATTTTCGATCGAAATTTAACCTAAGCGATGCCCACTTTCAATCGTGTGCATCAAAAATTTTCCACGTGACTCAAGCGTTAATATTATTCTAAAGATCGTACACGTTTAATCGATTATCCTGCTTTCCACCTCAACGTCTGAAGTTATAAATTAATCATCACTTTCTCGGTTCCTTTTCTTTTATTGTGTTGCACATCCGATGCTTTAAAATTTCGGTTCTAAACTTTCATAAAATTTCCTACCGAAAAATATAGAAATTTAATCCCGAGCCGAGGACGATCTGAACTTGAGCTTTAAATTTTAAATGAATTATTTCAATATTCCGACTTCAACATGCGTTTAGCCTCTAATCCGAAGGATATTTCTCATAACATTTTCCATTTATGAAAGTATCAAATCTCCAGCGATAATTGCATTTATTTGAACTGTACCTATTTTCATAACATTCGTGTGCAGTTGTTAGACAAGGCTTTTTTTATATTAGAAGTTAAAGATTAATGTAACTTTTAAAAATTTTATTTTTCACTTTCGAAACCTTTAATCTTAAGCGGGTTAATATTTACCGTTGTACAAACAAAGAACCACTTCTACCACTTCTACAGAACTTACTTCTATTTTTCGCTTTTTTATATAAATGAGTACGTTATAAGGGATGCATATGTAAAACGGATTTTGTATTTATGTTTTACAAATGATATATTTATTTTTTGTAATTCTAAGACATTGAGGGATCACTGGGAACATCTTTTCATGTTAATATTATTTAATAAGAACAAAAGGGGAGAGGATAGAATTATTAAATCCGTTTTCGCGGTTTTCGTGAAAAGACGAATATCCAGAATGGAGAAATCCAAAAGCGATTTTCTTTAACGGAGCATCCAGTCGGATAAAATTTTTTTTTCGCCTTAGCAAGGGAAACTCTGATTCCGAGCCATTCAAGCGTCCAAGCTGAAATTTTCTTGGTTATAATCACCCGTTTGGAAATTCATGTCTTTTTACAAAATGTATACCTTACATGTGCGCGTATATATATATATATATCTGCGTACATTTATAGTCTGCGGCAGAAGCAGACGGTTTTCTCCCAAAGCTCGGTCAATCTTCCGAACATTTTAATTTATGACAGAATCTTCGCGATTGAGATGTTTGCGGAGCTCCGTGATAGAAAATTGTGATGCTAAATTAAAGTAAGGACAATCTGCATGACGACAGTTCAAAATTTATTTTTCATAGAGGAAGGAGAGGGAGACCATTTATAAAAAAAAAAAATGAAACACCCCCAGGAAGGACACTGGTCATTTTGAATGGTTAAAAGAATAAGGGTTGCAAATAGAAAAAGAGGGGTTGCTTTTCAAACCCTTTTGAAAATATGTCAAACAAAAATAAGGGTGAGATATACGCCGTCGTTTGCATCCGAGTCAAAATCAGTTTCTGGAATGAAATACTTGATGCCCTTTATTGCTGATGGATAAATTATGTGATCCTGGCTCGGAAACCGAATATCTGAATTACAGCTTTAAGTTAAGGCTCGTTCAAAGTGATTTCCTTTCTGACGTTCAAATACGGACCTGATTTTTGCATAGGCATAGTATTTTAGTAAGCCGTATGTTTCACATTAAATCCGTATATAAAGTTTTCGACAACCTCTTGTTATTAAGTTGAACGCGCAATAAGTGAATAAGTTTATTTGAAAAAAGAGAAGTTTATCTTTATTTAGTAATCAATAGCGTTTGAGCTGCTGTCTAACTGAATAAAGGTACACATATCAGTGTTTATGTATGAAATAATTACTTTTAAATTATCTCACATTAATTCACGTTCGAAGAAAACGTCGCGAATAATACAATCATTTAGATGTATATTTTTACACTTTGGCGATTGCATACACGTTGATGTTACTTTTGGTATTGTGACGTCATTTCCCTTTGCAATTTTGCATGCGTGAATTTATTTGGTTAAGCAAAATTTGTTTGTGAATTCTCTACTACATATAAATACAAATATAACTGGGTGATTTTCCGAACCTATGTTGCACATGCGATGTGCTTCCTTAAGTGACAGAACATTATTTAGGAATGTAACGCGTGTGAGGTTTGCAAGTTATCGGAATCCTGCATTGGATCCTCTTGGAAGAATACATAATGGTTTTATTAATTGCTTAATTCTTAATAAAGAATATGCTGGTGGTATTTTCAGTTCTTCGTGGAGTTTCGATTAAGCGTAACAGTTGACACATGACGTCGACTATCGATACGTTTTGTCGCAAAATCGCAGGTAATTTTAGACGCCTGATAACAGATGCATCCCTGCGACAAAATGGTAAATGCAGAGAAATCCCCCGGGGGTGCAGCTCTAATTCAATAAACGAACGAGACTCTTGACTTGGCTTTTCACAAAAAATAATAGGAAAAGAAGGGAGAAATGGAAGAACCCCCGTCATTCATTTTCACTCCCCCTCTTCGAGGTTTCCACCAATCACATATGAAGTGCGGCGCGTCACGTGGTCGAAAGAATTTTTTGTCCACCATGGTCGCTTCCGAACCCCCTCCCGCTCACCATAATTTTTTCACTTCCCCTTTCACCGCCATCACCTTCCCTCTCCTTTTCACCGCATCCATGTGATTACATTTATAAAGTATAAATGGATTTATCTTGATTTTCCCCATACTCCAATCACTAGTTCGTGCATTTTCGTCTCGAGCACTTTTTTAAGATTCTAGATTTTCTTTTTCTTTTTTCCCGCGTTTGGGAACGCTTCGAAAAGAAAATGGACGTCGTGTTCCAATTCAGAATGTAATATTCCGGATTTAAAATGGGAGCAAATCACAAATGCAAATTATCGATCGGAAATATTTACCGGACGAATCAATGAACGTCACTGTCGAAAACTGTTACGTTTTCGCCGTGCCATTTTCTGGAAATCCGTTTTGAGTCAGGGCAGCAAATTTACGTCGGGGAGCACGGAGAAGTAAATAAAAAGACGAAAACGCGACAGTTCGCAACTGCAGTTCATCCGACACTGAAAAATTAATTTACTTCTAACGCCTTATTAATAATAATAATAATAATAATAATAATAATAATAATAATAATGATAATAAAAAAACTTTTCAACTTCCGCTTCCATTATTTTACCCTTTTGTTTTCCTCGATCCCTTTTTCGACTCATTTCGTCTCATTCGACTTCCGCGTCGTCGCTCGCGAAGCCTCCGCTGTGCCAAGTCCCGATGACGGACGCGTGGCATTAACCGGCGGTTAAGCGCGATGCTGAAAAATTTCCTAAACTTATAAGGGAAAGGTTTTCCGATGGCACGACTTTTTTGCAGAACTTCTTTCCTCTCCCAAAACTTCTGTTAGCGATTGCCTGGAGAGAATTCGCTCCCTCGTTTCCCCAATGAAAGTGAAACATTTAAAAAGGAGGAAAAAAAAAAAAAATTAAGCTGACGAGACTTGCCCTTTTGGAAAATTCCGCAGCGAAATGAGGGAAGGACGGAAAAGAAGAGAACCATAAATTATTCCCCAAAATTTAAAACGTAAAGAGAGGCGGGAAAAGGCGATGAGGTCCCGGGAAGTATGGAGTTAATGGAAGAACAGTGAATTACCGCTGAGGAATTCGAAAACCGTTAACGCGAAATGAACAAAATTCCTCGTAGGTCGTTTCCCTGCAAAATTATACATCCTCCCGTATTAAGGAGGCTGCGGAAGAAGGTTTCGATGGGAAAAACAGTTCAGAACGGGAAGCTGAAGCAGTTGATTCTCGCGGCAATAACCGAATTCGTTTCCAGTACGTTTCACGCTAATTAAATATGGAGTTCACTTTTCCCGCCAAATTCAAAAATTTTTTCCCTCTTCGCTCACAGAATTCGCCGGGCGTGAAGGTTTTCCGATTTCCACGGACTAATTCCGTGTCAATTTTCCTTTCCCGTCTTTTTGCTCTCGTCCTTCGTGGTTTTTCGCCTGTTTTAATTCAGCTCCCGTTGTCGGTTTTGTATAATTTCTTGTTGCGGGGCTGCGCACCCTCGTAACGTGCGCCAAAAAAAAGCGAGGAAACCAACTCGATATGTTTCGATTGAATGGCGTTTTCTTTCGTAAATTTCGAAATATTTTCACCTTAATTTCCCCGTCGGCTTTTACCTTGAAATTCTGCCCTTAGCACGCAACCCTTATCTTATGGAAGAGGCTTGTAATAACATTTCCTTCGGAGGGATTCTGTCCATTTCCTTCAGTTTAAATTTCATTAACTCATCTTGTCAGTCAAAGGAGTTAACTTGGTTGATTGAGAAGTCCACAACATATTAAATCAAATTACACCCCTTCCACCCCCGACGGTCTCCGTCAAACCTTTTTCGTGCCCAGCGCGAACTCTCCCCTTATTCGTTAGTTTCCGGGGTCTTTTCCGTCGAGGCTTCCGGCTTTAAGAGATTTTATGCGGGGAACTACCTGGTGAGCAGTCCAAAAAACTTTCCCGAATTTTTTAAGCCCCCCCCCATCTGTAAAACCCTGTTTTCTGGCGTTTTCCTGAAGTTTGCAATGACAAAAGCCTGGAACATGACAAAGGTCGTCAACCATTCGGGCTGTCATGTGCATACAACTATCTTCCTTTCAAATTTTCTGCTTCTATTGTTTACTAATTACCAGTCATGTCTTATACAGAGTGTTGAATAATAATTAGATTCATTTAAACGAATATTTATCGAGTCTTCATTTCTGGTTTCTCATTAATTGGGTTAGGGTTATTTTCCTTGTTTGTCAAGCCTAAAAAACGGCTCCATTGATGAATACCAAATTTCATATAATGATGATCATAATAAACGCGTTTTCTTAAATTCAAAACTTAAATTTTCGATGATTAGTGAATTTAGAACAATAAACAGCATCACAGAATTCCGTATTTATTTTAATGTGATACGCAAAACATAGATTTATATGTATATAAATAAAAAACAATTTTAATTATAAATCAATATAAATGTATTATAATAAATTAGATTTTTTTATTAAGTAAATACAAATTTATTAATGTCATAATATTGATACATCGCTTTTGCTACAGATATAAGCATTCGCTAATCAGTTAGAGGGAAATATCATTTACAAAATGTATCTTCATCACAAAAAAAATATAGATATATTTTCATTGCGTTCGTATGAAGTAACGAAAATAGAGCGATGCAAATGACCGTACAGTTTCACTCTTGAAAAAGAGATTTTTTTCCTTGCATTAAATTCATTACGTTATTATCATAAGTTAATACCACTTATTAGATATTATCCGATAATGACAAGTTAATTTAAAAAAAATAGACTATCCAGTTGCACTTATAGATCAAAACTGAACAATCAGGAAATATGTAAGTAGATTATATCGAGACCGAACCTTGTAAAGTTGAAATTTTTTTAAAAGATTACCAGTGAATTCCTTTATAAATATATTTTGTAATGATTTTTGGTTTAGTGTTGCAGCGAATGTTTTTTTTGTAATAACTGTGATTTGTTAATGTTATTATCATTAATTAGAACTTGTATTTAAATTTGTATCTTCAATGAAAAAATTTAATTTTTATAATACATTTATATTCATTTATAATCAAAATTATTCTTAAAAGTATAATATTTTTAATATATTTATTATAAATTTGTAATTAGTTTAGATGATGTATTTATAAATATTACTTAAATTTTTTTCTTTGACTTCTTTAAAAACAAAATTTTTACTATACATAATTTTTTCTTGTATATATCAAAACTTACAATCGTTATCCATAAAACAATGCAGTAAATGTCCACATGTGTAACAGAGGACGTAAAAGGTAAATTATTTAGACTTTACATTTCACCAAGAGAGGGGTTATTTAGATGTAGAATGTTAGATTAAACAATTTATTACGATATAACAGAAGCTTGGATTCTCTAACAAATATTCGGTTAACTGGCATTTATTTCATTTCGAATGAATGTATCGATATCGCGTTAATTAGACAACTTAGAAGCATATACGTAACAGACCAAAGGAGATATTAGATGCTGGATCGATTCGTTAAATATGAGGCACTGCATAAGTTGCAATGACTAAAACAGAATTTCATTAATTAGGACGTTAGTGTGCATGAGAATTTTCGTTAAAAAACGTAACGTAAAGCATTTTTTACGAAAATCAATGAGAAGGGAATATAAAAAAGGTTATGGAGAGTAACATTTCTCCATAACTAAGAATGGTCGGTCCTTGAACCTTCTTCTTCCATCCGAACCTCTTGAAGAAAAGGATTGATCCTCCGAAAAAGTATTTTCTAGAACTTTCTCGTACATTCATCTCCTTGATGCGTACCCATTGTTAGCATCGGATTATTGAACTCGAAAACAGGTTTCTACAATAACTGTGGGGATTAAATACCTAGGAGACCCTTGAGTGGCATTGTTTCAAATGTTCTTTATATCTTTTATAATTATGCACACGATCCTATTAGAGAAACGAGCCACCAAGGCAACGTCAATAGTGAAAGAATGGTGTATCTGATTTTCATTTTTGTGTATGCCAACTCCTTTGGGTCGGAAAAAGAAAGCATTATCTCTTTCACTGCGAGAATGATCGGTCAAACCTGACCCGGGATTTTTCAGGTTTAAGAAAAATCTTAACACATTTTTTTGTTGCTTCCACTCTGAAATTTCCCACCCCCATTACATGTTCTTTTCCGGATGTAAGACGTATTATTATTTGCGGCTGCATTCGTCCCAAGTTGCTTTCCAGTGTCTATTTGACTATGTGTTGACAAGTCACCCTTCAGCCCTTGTTCCAACAAGGGGTCTCCTTTCTAAGACAATGCCATCGCATTCCTCGCTAATTACATGAAAATTTGTTCATTGCGTTAATTTCTTAATGATCAACCGTAGAAAATGATACCAGTGCTGATTTAATTAGACGATAGTTATAATAACGAAAATTATTTCAAGAGTTATAATTTCCATTTTATCCTTCTCAGTTCCTCAATTAATTTTTGAAAATGAAAATTTACTTGGAAGTTGGTGTCATGCAGTTTTGAAAAGGGTTTCAGACCACCCTTAAGTGTCGTACTTTCATCCCTTAGTGAAATACAACCCCTCTGGTCCGAGACTGTCCTTAGAAGTAAAAGCGGCGGCGTAAGAAGGACATTTCGCTTGAGAAATATCCGCGGACGCTCCCATCATCTTCTGCCTTTTCGCCGCCAATTAGAAATTTCCCAATGAAAATATGATCCTCAAACTCAAAAGTAACTATGACACAAAATTTAAGTAAATGAATTATGATTTTTTACTTATCCCACTAAATGTAAATATATGCATAAAACAAAGCTGAAATTAACAAATTTAGTTATATCAAGCAGAAAGCAAGATATTTTTCGAGCTATTTAGCGTACACGAATCTAGTTTATGGTAGGCAGCGACTCATACGCTGACATCGGAGTTAAATGCTGAATTGGAAATATATGAAGATGGGTAAAAATGAGAAAGATATAAAATTATCATTTCGAACTCGTGCAGTAATAACTATAAATACATAGTAATTCATATATTTTTGCAAAAGTGAACCATTTCTGACAATTTAATGAATTGAGCCCGAGCAAATTTCCGCAATCAGAAATAATTTTCTTGGACGCTTCGAATGTTGTTCATTTCCCTTCTCAGATGCACATATATGCGTATACACAAATGCATAAAGATGAGGTTGTAAAAAAATGTTCGGCAAAATTTAAATTATTACACTTACGAATTCAAAATGCACATCTTTTAAATTAGGCAATCAATAATTATAAATATAATGCAAATCTGATAATTATATTACGCATTACGTTTTGTCCTAAAAACAAAATTTAGTTTTTATGTACATATAAAAATGTGGACTATTCGACTGTTATTTTTATACGTGTGCATTAAATATTGTGATACGTATATTTTTATCTGTAAATTTAAAGTACGGATGTTTGACGTATTTTTTTTTTATTTTATAATTGTAAATGATTATATTACTGAAAGTTTAGATAATATTTGAATACGTCTGTATTTCATATGCCAAATTTATGTTTGTTCTTCAAGTACAATATTTATTTAGTTTTGACAGTTTGCCAGATTCAAATAAACTTGCCACTAAATGAGATAATGCACAAATATATGAATACTTTTCGCATCTCGGAAGAGTGAGGAATATATTTTAAATGGAGATGTAACGTGTTAAATCGGAGATATCACGATCGGGGATGAAATACATGATTAATAAACCGTATTCAAGAGTATAATTACTTCTCATTAGCCAGTTTGGGATGAAAATGTCGCGAAATCAATCCTCCTGCAAATGAATTGCCGCCGAGCTTCACCTTAGACTCCGAGCGAAATGAATAGGGAAATTCCTAATGACGTCATAATTTACGATTATTCCTCGGATAAGCTTTTCCCTTGTCCGCTTTCGTCGTGTCGCCAGACTTTCTCCGCGCGCAAAAAATCGCATTATCAGGGGACTCGAAGTTTAGCGGAAAGCGGAGCAGTTACGTCGTTTTAGTTCTCGGCGCGTCTAACGCGGCGAAGCGTAAGAAGGCCGCGGCTCGACGCAGGCTCGCGATTCGGCGCGGGGTTCATCTTACGCGTTTCCGCCGTCCCGGAGACATCAACCCTTTTTGCAAGGGTCCCGGATCGTAAGAAACCTCGCGGGTTACGCGGCGTCTGCGCCCGTCCCCGGGTCTTCCGGCGAATCTCGGTCCCTCTTAACTTTCTTGTGCAAGTTTAAATTTGAACCCCAAAAGCAAGATGACCGCAAATTCTGGGCCCGTTGGACGAGGAGCTTTATAACGAGGAAGTTAGATGTTGAAAATGGACGGGGGGTTGGGGCCCCGGCGACGACGAAGGTGGCAGAGGAGGCGTTTTTCAAAAGAGGTTTGATTGATGATCGAGGCAACCCTGCCTCATCCTTTCCTTTGTTTCCTAAACACTATCAATCATCAATAAGAAGAGTTTCGGGCGGATGGAACGCGGGAAAGCGAACTTTTGGAAGTAAACACGCGGAAGCAGCGGAATGTTTTCCGACGGAGGCGACGGTTGGAAAAGGAAGAGGGAAAAAATACCTCTCCGCCTTTTGAAACGTGAAATAAACCACGGGTATTTTTGTATTTCCAGGGTGGCCGGACCTTCCCCCGGGAGCGGCGTCATTCAAGGCGGACACAGGTCCAGGAGTCTTCGGAATTCGAGGCAGCCTACCAAACCCAAATCGATTTCTTTTTTTAATGAAAACGTATATTTGTGGTTGAACATCAAAATACAAAACAGCTTACGATTTTTGTATTGCGTGTTATGGAAATGCATTTCATCATTTTGACTGAGGTCTTCCTTCCTTCCTTCCTTCATGATTTTGGGTTTAAAAAAAAAAAGAAATAATTCCACATCCAAGCGGGGAAAAGGTTCGGATTTATTTCGCTGTCGTTGCATAAAGAATAATATTAATCGAAAAAAATTAATCGTCGACGAGTCGAATGTTCAATTTTTGTTTTTGCGCGGGAAAATTCTTCGCATGGCGATCGGAAAAGTTTTCGTCGCGTGTCGGGGGTTGCATAACCGAGCTTTGACGCTCCAATTTCGATCTCCACCAGGCACGGGAGGCGTCCGTTCGCCGTCTTGCGACAAATTTCCGGAAGAACGAGTGGAACCCCCTCTCCCCCCCCTCCAGAGAAAACCAAAAGTGGATGAGGACGGCGACTCCGGGGCAAGTGTGGGGCGTCGGGGAGGAAATAGTCGAACGAAAAATGATGAAAATTTCGCTAAGTAGATCAAGCATACAAGGGAAATGAAAGAAATGAAATTGGTTGGAGGAGAAAAACAGATTTTGAGTGGAAAGCGAAGAGGAAGAAAAATGTAAAATGAAGTAAATGAAGGAAGAAAAGGCGGGAAACGCCATTGGAAAATAGGGAAGATGGCGAAGTCATAATATCGTTATTGAAAGTGAAAAAAAAAAGAAATAAGATTGGAAAAAAATGGTGCAAATTTAGACATCGGATTAAGCCATGGAACTGCGCGTTCCGAGCATGGGTTGACTGGGAAAAGTTAAAATTTTTCCCTCGGAATAAGGGAGCGTACCTTGTGCCCGTGAACCCCCCCATCGCCCCTGGCATCCTTTTTTCGAGGAGATACGTACAAGCAATAACATGATCGTCACTACCCCTTTGAGCGGACAATAACAATGGCCCAAGCGTAAATGTAAGCGACATTTTAAATTGATTTTTTCCTTTCTTATGTTTTCTAATCATTTGAGAGTCCAAGTAAGACGGAAATCGCTTAGTAATATATAGACAAATCCTATGAAATCTCCTACAAATGAGAGTTCTCTGAGAAATAAGATATCATTATCCGTGTCAGAGAAAAGAAAGCTTTTGCAAAGTAAATGATCTACGTGAAGGTTTTTAATATTGTATCAATAATTTCATAAACACTCAAAATGGTACCTACAATTACGTCTAATATATTTCACCTAAAAATTCACGTTTAGAAGAGCTGTAAAATTAAAATGAAACCTGAAAAAATATTTTTAAGATCTGTAACGATCAATTATTTAAATTAAAATTTTTAAACCTGTATTCATTCCGCGCAGTTAATTGATTTAATAATTTTAAATAAATAAACACAAACCCGTTCGATAATTATGTACCAACGCAGAAATTTAATTTTTATCAAAAATTAACAATTTCTGAATTTTCTTTTCTTGCCGTGAATAAAAGACAAAAAAAAAATCTAACGGCTTACACAGCTTAATAACTCTGTTGAAAGGAAAGAAAATTAACAATTGCATTTGGCATGAGAAAATTAAGAGCAATGGTTCATAGCAATTAATTTTAGGTTTGGTTTCCTAACCTGACCGATGCTTTCTTTCACGGCAATATCTTGGTCGACCAATTGTCCATTTGCCGTGACTCCCTCCGCCTCGATGTTCGGCGTACAAGTAGCATTTCGCAAAGTTAGAATATTATCAGACGCAGTATCCCATCAGACATTTTTCACTGTGCAAGGCGGCCAGAGTTTGAAACGCGAATACACCGAAAGAGTATCTTGAGACAAGGTTTGGAATCGCTGAAAGACGGACGACGAAAATGCAACCCCGATCATCAAATAAGTAAGTGTTACTTCAACTTGTGCAGTAAAAAATAATTTTTGATGTTAAGTAAATGAATGCATTGACGGTCGGTTAATACCGCGGGAAGCGGTTTTATCAGCGCCTGCAGTGCTTTATGCATGCAATTTGCGTTTCATTAGAGTACCGCGGTTTTCGCGTCGGCGTGCGCCGCGGGCGACGTCATCTTCAGTGCGGGTCCCGGGATCCGCGACGGAATCTTCCGAAGGCCTCGGCGGAGGGAAGCAGAAGAAAAAATTCGAGCAAATTCAACCGGCGCCATGCGAGAGAGGTTAATCGGCGGGGGAGAGGGAGAATTTCCTTTTTTTCCCTTCGAATCCGAGATCTCCCGAGCTTAATTTTCACCCCATTATGCCTGCATTCGGATACAGAAATAATAAATGAGGATCCCTGCATCCGATCCGCGGATGTGCGATAACCGAATACAGATGCGTTCTATTTGTTTACTCGTGTGTGATGTCTTCGATAACGGGAAAACCGTTCGTAGCCACCTCTGGAAAATCGTTAAAAATGCGCCTCGGATTTGTGCCGCTGCGGAACTTAATTAACACGTACGTCGGGTTCGTTTCCGCGTTTTGCGAAATCGAGAAGAGCCGCGAGGGGAGGGGGCGGGGGGGGAGGTGAAATCGCGCGGCGACGCCCCCGCACAGTGCTGAACGCGTAAAATTGATAAGAGCGGAGCTTTTGGACGGCACATTCGCCTCCGGTTCCGAGCGGTTTTGCTCATTGTCACGCAATCGCGATGTGAAAAATCACCTTCTCCGCCCCCTCCCCACCGCACCCCCGGGGAGAAAATCGGAGATGCGATTTTCCGTGAAATTCGCAAGGCGCTTTCTTCCCCCACCCCCGGAACCGAACTCTCGGGTTATTAATTAACATTATTAAAAGCGCCCTGGAAGGCGGGTGGGGGAGGGAAAAAAAAGAAAAGGGAAGAAAGCGATTTGGACGGAAGCGAGGGTCCGAGTTCGGGGAGGATCAATGTTGACGGGATAAAAATGTCCCTCGCGTCCGGCGTCGGTAAAGCAACGCCGCGCGAGGCGACTCGATGCGGTTCCCGATGTCTCCGCCAGATGGCTCTCCGTTTGACGACCGGGCGCAAAGAGGAAGTTTCCTCGCCGATTTTCGCTGCGAACTTTTCCACCGGCGGAAAGGACTTTTCCGCGCCTCTTTCCGAAGTTGGGTACCCTTCCCGGGGCCTGAACCCGACGTGGAAATTCACGTTTCACATTTTGGGAACAAATTAACAAAAAAGAGAAAAACATTTTTTAATTTTAATTAATTTATTTTTTTTAAATTTTATTTTATAAACAGAAGAAAAAACAAGACATGTAATGATCTTAGAAAGAAGGTTTTGTTTTTTTAAGATTTAATTTTATTTTTTAAACCCTTCCGTTATTAATTACCCTAATTTCTAATAGGATTTTACATATTTGGTATGACATATAATAATAATAATAATAATAATAATGATAATAATAATAATGATAAAAATAATGACAATAATAATACTGTATATTAAACTACACAACGATCTAATGTACACAATACATAAATAAATTAGTCTTTTTTTTTCTTTTTTAAATGTATTTTTATTGTTACAAAAAGTTATTTAATTTTATTTTTTTAAGGGAAGGTGATGGAGGAGCTCAAAGAGAAAAAAAACCTTTTTTTTTTTACTTTATTTTTTTTGATTTATTAATTCTAATTTTCTCATTTAGTTAATGTAGTTTTATAACCACAGAATTTTGCATTCTTATAAATTACACCGTTTTCACCTATATATATATATATATATATATATTTGTATATATATATATACATATATATAAATAAAGACTTTTTTATAGGCCCTGGGAACGAACTATTTTCTTTTTGGCGAAAAAAAAAAACGAAAATTTCGGAATTTCTTATTTGCCAAAAACCTGAAAAGTTCGCTTTTTTTTTTCTTGGGTTTTTTTAAAAATATATACATACGCATATATATATATATCTTTCTTAGTTAATAGACACAAAAAGATATTTTTGGTATGTGTGAGTGATACTCATAAGCATAACCGGACGATTGTTTTTCATCAGTCTTTGACGTGAGAGGATGAAGATGGATTTCTTCCCGAACCGGGGTGCAAAGTTATTCATTATGTTATAATACGCAACAGCAGCGGAGTTTCAAAAGGAAATTTTCACTTTTAGGTATGACTTCTAATGTTCCTTATGCAACCGACTTTGTTTTTCGGGGAGCGAATCTCTTATGAGTACCACCGCTTTCATTTACTATGTGTGTTTACAGCATTAAAAAAAGTTCTAAATTTCTCCTCTCGCACAGTATATAATAACAAAAAGCGGAATTTTATTTTTCTTACTTTTTTCTTTTTTTAAAACTATTTATATACCGATTATATATATATATATATATAAATATATAACTGCATATTTAACATAGAGTATATATATTTATATATAGGTTTGAAGTATGTTCGGCACCAAGGATGCCCGATCAGCGTGGCGATTCCTCTTTTTTTTTTTTTCCATATCTCCAGCCATCTTTGGGTGCCGAACCTATTTTTCTTTCTTTTTTAAATTAGTGATAAACGACAAAAACAGGAACTTTTTTTCTTCCTCAACAATCCTTCATTTGAAAGTTAAACGTAAAAACTAAGGGATGAAGGTAAGGGATGATTATCCTGAACTTCGGGTGAGGATCTATTGATATGCACGGATTTCTGTCTTTTCAAAACGAATTCTTCTCTCTCTCTCTCTCTCTCTCTCCTTTCCCCAACTTTTAATGGCGGGTGAAAAGCAACCAAAAGAAACAAAATTTTGGGGCCAAGCGGGGGAGGGAAAATTGACGCCTCCTGAACCTCCCTTCGCGCCTCGTGCGCTTGAAAAAATCGGGGCGTCCCAACTCTTCTCGGCGAATTGTTCAGTCACTATTATTATCATTATGATTAATTATTATTACCATTATCATCATAAACATTATTCTTTACTATCCGTCACGCAGTACGTAGGACTCCTCGAATGGTTTCGGTACGTAGGAACTTGCCGGTTAAGTATCGTGTAGCGCGAGACTGAAAGAGGCGGAATCCGTTAAGAGTGACTAGAGGCGGAATGCAGACTCTTAACTCTTGGTCCATCGGGCAATTTAACCATCCCGATGAGTGGTTGCAGTCGGACAAGCGCGGTCCATCCAGCGTGCCTCGGGGACACGTCGGTGAACGTGGCGACAGAATTTAGCACCGGTGTCGTTAACGGGCGCTGGAAAATGGGAGACCTTAGGGCGTGGAAACCTGCACCCCCCCCCCTTCCCGTAAAGTGCAAAATTTTTTTTTTAAGTACTTTCTCGGCGTCAGGTACCGTTTTCGGGAAATCGTCGCAAAATATTTGTCCATCGTTGCTTTCGATGTGCTCGGTTCGACTGGCATTTTTTCCGTTACTGATTATTTAAGTATCGTTTCGTGGACGGTTCGTTGTGGAAAATACTGCGCGAATACTGAACGAAGTTTAGGCCGTTCCGTAAGTACATGAATGGGGGTGGAAAGGGGGGGGGGAGCGAACCGAAAGTCGACGATTTTGGCGTCCGATCGCTGACGGGAGCTGCCCTTTTTCGGGCGCCGCCACGAAGAAAAAAAGGCTAATTGCATTCATCGCCGTTTCTTCTTTTTACGGAGAAATTGATAATAATAATAATAATAATAATAATAAAAAAAGGAGAAAACACAACAATGACAAAAAAAATGAAAATAATTGGATGATAATAACAAATAAAGAAAAGAAAACTTAATAAATAACATTATTTTGAATTGGGTGAAGATGCTGGGGAAAATTCGGAAAAGCGCCCCACGGGAAAAGTCATGTGTTGTCCTTGGTAGCACTTGAGACGGAGTCGTCATCTCCGTTCATCATTGGCATAATGTGGCTTCCGTTCTTGTTCTGACTGACGACGCACTTCCTCATGTGCTTTTCCAGCGTCGATGGCACGGAAAAGGGCATCTCGCAGAACCGGCAGCGGTACACGTCCTTTCCCAATCTCCCGTGCGTCTTCATGTGCCTCGTGAGTTTCGAGCTCTGCGCGCACGCGTAGGAACATAATTCGCATTTGTAAGGCTTTTCCCCGGTGTGACTTCTTCTGTGAACCGTAAGGTTCGAACAGTTCTTGAAGATCTTTCCGCAATACTCGCAGGTATCGTTCCTCCGGGTGCTCTCCTTCTTCAGGTGCGTCGGGGGCGTTGCACCCGGTGGCATGCCCAGGTTGAGCGCCGCGGCCGCGGCCGCCGCCAGGCTCTGAGCGCTGGGCCCGGGCTTCGGTCCGTTCGTTTTGAGTAGCGAGTTCTCCATGCCCTTCGTTCGCGCGAGAAGGTCCAGATTTTCCGTGTGGAACATGTCTCGATGGTGTGCGGCCGCGAAGGCTGGAAGCCAGAGTCCGGCGTAGAGACTGTCCCTGTCTCCGTGGCGCCCCATGGGGTGGTTCTCGAGTTCGAGTTTCATTCTCTTGTTGGCCGGATCGAAGGGGTTGTCGAAACCTGGCCTGAAGAGAGGGTGGCCTCCGAGATCAAGGGGCGGTTGCCCGGACATGAGGTTCTTCGCAAACTCCTCGCGGAAACGTAAAGCTGCCGATTTCTCCATGAGGCTCTTCTCGAAGACGTTGCCGTTTTCCACGTGGTTTCTGCGGTCCTTCTGCGCCCTCTCCTTTTCCCTGTCTTTTTCGTACCTTTCCAGTTCCTTCTCGTATCGACCGGGTGGTAATTTATCCATATTGTTGTTCTCTCCTATGATGGGACTTTTGTGAAGCATCACGTCGTCCTTAACTCGTATACGATGATTGGTGACGCTCTCCTGTAACGCTTGCTTGTAGGCTTCGCTGTATTGCTGTATGTTGGATAAACCGAACTTGTCCATCAGCTCCCCGACGAGTGAATTCGGATTGACTTGTTTGTCCGCCGGGTTGCTTCTGGTCACGTTATTGTTCTGGTTTGTTCTGCTTATTTTGCTGTTCTGGTTTGAATCCGTGTTGTTCGGGGTGCTCGAAGTAGATTTAGTGGTCAGATCCTCCGGAGCATCTCCGTTTATGTCGTCGTCGTCGTCGTTTATTTCCTCTTCCTCTTCCTCTAGATCCATCTCCTCCTCCTCCTCCTCCTCTTCTTCCTCTTCCACCTCGGAATTTTCATCGTCCGATCCCGAATGATTTGATACGTTCTCCGGTGTCGAACTGGAGCTCCCCCGATTGGTAGCCCCAATTTCGCCACCGGATTCCCCGTTTCCCCGATTTTTGTGCACCTTCATGTGTCTCTTTAATTTACTACTTTGAGTGCAAGCATGATTGCACACTAAACACTTGTAGGGTTTTTCCCCGGTATGCGTCCTGCGGTGGACTATTAGGTTGCTCTGGAAGCGAAATCGCTTACCGCAAAATTCGCAGGAACGAACCTTTTCGCCCGAGCCTGGATCATCACTATTCAAAGATTTGTTGGGAGGGGTGGTTGCCGATCTCGGAGTGACAGCCAGCGAGCTGGGGCTTCTGGAAGATGACTCCAGAGGTTTATCGGTCGGAGTGATGGACTGTGGACATTGCGTCCCATCACCGGGAGGCGTCCCTTCGTTATTATTGTTAACAATGTTATCATTATTATTATTACTTACATTATTGTTATTGTTATTATTGTTATTATTATTATTATTATTATTATTATTATTATTATTGTTGTTGTTGTTATTATTATTATTTGTATTGGTATTATTGGTGCTACTATTGTTACTGACTACGGAATTTGCCGAACCGGTTTGAGGGGGGTGAACTATACTAGGCGACGAAAAAGGAGGCGTTAGAATTTGTTTCCTAGGTGACGGGGTGGAATTACCACAGATTGTAGCAGCTCCGGGACTAGTTGTGCCGGCCAGTTGCCTTAGTCTTTGGGAATAAAAGTCAAGTTGTGGTTCTAGCGCGAGGGACAAAGGAGGCGGAGGCGGTATCGGGGTGGTTCTAGAGGGAGCCGCATTGGGAAGACTTGTCCGATCGTTCGGAGGGCCGAAGGGCGAGTGCGGAGGCGGGACTCCTCCGACGGCGGCGACAGCCGCAGCAGCGGCAGCCAAATTTAATCCGTGGTGCTGGTTGAGTCGGAACTGTTCGGACACCAGTTGGTCCATGCGGAACGGGTGTTCGTGACTAGGCCGGGCAAATATATTAGGAGTAAGGTTCAGCGGATTTGAGACGGAGGTCGGTGGGAAAGATGGAGGACGGTTTGTGTCCATGCGGAGCAACCCCCCAACCGAAAAAGTGCTGTGGAGCAATGGGTCGATCGACGAGTTCGGCGTGGGGAGGTGCGACGAGTGACGTGTTGCGCCGGGGAGAGAGATCAGAGGCGCCCCGGCTAAATTTGTTGCGCCTCCGTTTCCGTTTCCCGAATGTGGCAGCCTGTCTCCGAGAGTCTCCTTGAGGCTGTTGCTTGACGAGCAGCCCGACGACGAACTGCTCGTGCTGTGGTTGTTGCTCGCCGGCTTTCCTGCTCCCACCGGGGAGGTGCTCGATTCAACGTAGATTTTGACGCCGTGTACGTGCTGCACGTGCTGGACCAATCGCCATGCGGAGTGCAGTCGAGCTTTGCACGTGGAACAGACGTAATTGCTCGGCTCTGTAACACAAAGAAACACACGGGACTTAGGAAAATATAATTTTTTTGTGCTCGAACAAAGAAAAATCGGCCTAAGGGATGAAGCAGAGGGGTGGTCGGGGGGGTAAATTAAAGAAAAAGAGCAAAAAAAATTTCCTTTTGTGATAAGCACAAAAGTTTTGCCTTACGCTGAACAATAAACTTTGTGCTGATATTTTAGTCATAATATTTTACACTACAATTATCATTTTTTGTGTTTTTTTCTATATTATCACAGCAGCCATATTGCTTTTCACCACTGTCATCTGCAGAAGAGTCTTTATTAAGCCAGCATCGGAGCTTTTTTCCCCACTGTCGCGATATCAGCGACTGATAACGGCGACAGTTGGCCATTGTTGTTATTAATTCCCGCTCCACGGCTCCGGAAGAAGTTCTGTGGTTCCGGACGGGACCGAGTTCCGCGCGGGGATGAAGAGGGAAGCGGGTGGCGGGTATTGGAGAAATTTCGAACCTAACCTGACGCCGATGCCGGTGCCGAACTTCCGTTCCCCGTCACCTTTTCCGAAATTCGCAATTCAACGGCGAGGGAGCTCCCGACGTGGTTTCCACGCGACAATTCCTTTTAGCGGCAATTCCTCGGGACATCCGAAAAAACCCGGCGGAGGATCGGGGCCCCCCGAAGAAATGAATAATCGGGACATTTGCATAAATTAAGGCGTACGACGTGAATAATGATAAAAGGAGGGCCCCGATAATCAAATTGATGCTAATTTTTTTTTATTTTATTATTTTTTTTTTTTCTACGAGAACAATTGCTCGTTAATCACCGGTAAATTAACCTTCGAAGAATCGAAAAGTTGTCATCGCCATTTTCTCTTTCGCCGATGTCAATCTTCGTCCCGTTTCCGCCGCGGACACTTCGTGCCGGGACCCATCGAGAAGCGTCGGCAGATGGCAATCGTTTGTGCGGCCCTCGCCTCCCCCCCCCCTCCTCTCAATCCCGGCTCGTTCGATGGTGTCAGCGAAGGGGGAGAGAGGGGAAAGGGGAGAAAACTTTTTTTCTCTCGAGTTTTTTCCCGCGGAAAAAAAAAAAATTTCCCTTCTCTTTCTGGGTCATTTTCACCGCGGTCCTCTGTCGACAAAAGACGACGTCTGCTTCCGTTTCCTTTTCAGCTTCCTCTCCATCCCCCGCCCTTCTCCGCCATATTCTAAGACCGATCGCTTCAAGATGGACACTTACGAGCTCTTCCGTTATGCGGACGGCAACGGTTTGAATTTTTCACGCCCTTCCTTCGTCTACCCCCTTCCCGGGCGCCTCTTCATAAGCTTTTTTTTCCTTTCGCAGGGGAAGAGATTTTTCAATTTTTCAAAAATTTATCTTCTCCTTTTGAAAAATGAGATTCCTGCTTTTTTGTTATTCAAAGAGAGTACGAAAAAGAAAAAAAAAAAAGAGGAAAGGAAGGAAAAAAGGCGGGAAAGAGGTTCTCCTTCCCCCCCCCCCCAATTTTGACCGCGGCAAATGAAACGCGTAATGGCGCAGAAACGATGCCGACTAAGCGCTTCGATCTTGTTCGGGCGCTCGCGGAAGCGCCGCGGGTACCCGACCGCGGATTCGAAGCGCTCCCGCATTTCGGGGCGGGATCCGCCCGCGCTTCGCGGGGACGGAAGCGCCAGAGCGGAGTCGCGCGACAACGTGGCGGAAGAATAAAATTTCGCGCGGGAGAACGCGAGGAACTTGGCGCGGCGAGCGGAGCGGAGCATTCGACCTCTTTCCGCGGGGACTCGCTGTCGGAGGATGCGAGAACCGCCCATTTCTCGCGGCAGGCGGGAGCGGTGCAGAGCGTCGGGGGATGCGGATGGCGGAGGAAATTTCCCAAGCTAATGCAGCCTGTGAAAAATATATCAGGTTGTCTGTCACGTTGATGAAACAAGAAGGAGCGAAGATTATGATGCGATGGCACGTACCTTCATTCAGGTACTGTAATGCGTGACAACGTAACGACCACCAGACGGTAGCCGGTAATAAAACTATCATTATCGTTTTTCAAACTCAGATGATCACGTCCCGTTTTCGATCGCTCCTCTCCTCTTTCTTTCCTCTCCCGTTCAGGTACCGGGCCCGGCGCGAGCTTCGACTCAGCCTCGGGGCAAAGCCCCTGCGTCGCTTTTCTCAGCGACGCCCGGAACGATTCCCGGAGATGCCTCCTCCGGGGCGTCGCGCGGTCCACGCGGAGAAATGTTGCGAGAAGAACCGGCACAATGGACCGCAAGTGGGTTTTGTGAGAAAATCTCGGCCTACTAAATACTTGAAGAACAAATCACAAAAGGGGATTTGACCTTTGCGTATACAGTGCATAGAAAAATAAAGCAGCAACGGCGTCGCAGATTACAATGCAAACACTCCAGTTGTATTTTTCTTTCCTTTTCCATGCTTGAGCCTCATTTTTTTTTTTCCAACCTCCTCCGTATGCATCCTCCGTGTTATTTTCCGTCGCCCGGCCGACAGGAAATGAAACTTTCGGATATTTCTCCCCGGAGCGAAGTTTCGTCTCTCCCGCGTCCGACGCCCGCCCCTCGAACGAACGGAGACGGCAGGTCCCGGGTCGCCTTCGGGCTGCCAACCTCGGAAGTTAGGACTTTCGAGCCGCGATTAAACGAATCCAATGGCGTTACTGTAATCTGCGTAAGAGAGACGAGGTGCAGCGGTTCGTGCCGCGATGGCCGCGTTACGTCTGCCACCTTAACGCCAAATTTGGACGTGCCACAACTCTGACGGAATCTCTTTAAAAGCCAATAACTTTTGAAAAAAAAAAAAAGAAAAGAAAAAAATCGGATCCATTGTTAACGGTTCTTCATGGGTGCAGCGACAGGCCATCAGCCTTTGTTTCGCGGAGTAAGTTATGCGGCCATCGGTCATTTCGCGGGGTGCCCGGGGTCAAATCGCGGCTCCGGGTGGCGCTGCGGGAAGCGGAAACCGTCGCGGGAGACGTTCCCGTCGTCGAAGGTGCCTCCGCCGCACGTCCGTTTCAAAAGCTCAATTTCCGCTTCCTCTGAAGCAAATTTGTCGAGGAAGACGGCGATGTCCGCGATGCTCCCCGAGTGCTCGTCGCCGTGGGGCACTTCTCGTGCGGCACCGAATGAAATTCGCGTTTTGTTAATAGCCCCGCGAGGGAAAATCCCACATTTTCCCTCCCGTTAGGGTCTTTTGTATTCTAATTTTTCATTCATCACATTAATTACTGCTTTTTCCTCGGTGCAAATGGAGTAATTGGTGTGGGCCGCTCGAGTGTCAGTGAACCTGAGAATTAGCAAAAGTTTGGAGTGCGGCGAGGAAACTGAGTTTTTCCTTTTTTTTTTTTTTTTTTCCTTTTTTCTTTCTCCCCTCTCCGCCGCTGATTCATTTTCAACCCCTGCCGTGGAAACGGGGTGGTTTTTCTTCACACCCCCGAGAGACCATTACCGGCCTCACAAACCCACATATTTTCATAATCGTCTTGTTTATTGATATAAGTATAAAAAATGCTTTTTTCTCACCCTTCATCCCGACCAATATGAAAAACGCCGAATGCTTTCCTCCTCTCCTTTTGCCTTTCGCACCACGATCTTGCGGCAAAAAGGGGCTGCTCGGGAAATTTTTCTTTTTTTTTTTAAAAAAAAAAAAAAAAAAAAAAATCCCGAGCATCAGCTTTGTATATAATGGGTTTGCCATTAAACAGGGGGCTGAAAATGAAAAAATAAAAAAAGGCGAATCTTGCTGGGATAATGTCGTGACCACGGGAGGCAGAAATCCCTTCCTTCTCCTATTAAAGTCCTATTCAAATTGCATTTTCTCGGGAGTCATAAATTATGAAAGATGCAGAATCGAGCTTAAAACCAAGGTATAAACAGTTGGAATTCATGGTATTCAGGCTCTTTTTGGCACGGCACCGCTTGTGGACGCTTTCGGAGTTAGGGATGATACCTGCTGACACGAAAGATAATTTAAAAAGATGTAAAAGATTCGGTTAAAACGCAGATAACCATTTGAAGAACAAATTGAAAACCAATTCGCACGCTTTAAAAAGGGAAATACCTTAAAATTCTGCATCTCAAAATTAATTTTTAATCCTTACCGACTGCCATTGAAACGCATCTCGGAGAGCCGTAAGCAAACGCTGCAACTGGAGTCGTTATATAATTCCGGAGTTCATTTCTATAGGGGTCTCGCATTAGATAATGGATACATTAAAACCGCAATTTGTTTGTCGGGCGAGGCAAATTTATAAAATTTTAAATATGTATAAATAGCTTCTAAAAAAGAAAAAAAAAATGAAAGAGAGCATAATCTCAATGTATTTCATAATTATTTTTCAGTTACACGCTTTTCCTGTTTTCTTCACGCCAGAAGATATTTCTCAAAACGTATTGTCAAACAATTTTTTTTTTTTTTGTCGATACCTGCCTTTCGATTTCGTTTGAATACATTATTTTTTGCGCGCTGTCGTTGAATCTCTCAGCCGCGGCCCGTTTAAATCGCGAAAACACACGGGTATGTAAATATAATGCATCCGCGCAAGCTTTTGCATCTTAAATGAATGCGAAGGCGTTCGTGGCCGAAGCGGTTCAGCAGGGGAAAGAAATCGGTTGAGGCAATTTCGACAATTGCTTATTCAGCAGGACGGCATCGGTAACTTTCCTTTCGTTTGCACTTGCACCGATCCCTCGGTCCTGTGGCCACGAGGTAGGTAAGAGGTCTTTTATTTACAGAATCCCACACGGGAGTCGTATTAAGATATCCGACGTAATCGTGCCTCTTAAATAAATATAAAAGATTAAATAAATATCACAAAATCTAACATTAAAGTGGCGAGTTGTCTCTTGAAATCCGACTCCGGTGGCAAAGACGTCCTCCTGCTGGGTCACCGCACGACCCGGAGTCCTTGCGGCATCGAAAGGAACATTCCCGGGCGGCGGCGGACCCGGACCGTCCGGATCTCGAATCCTTCGGGCACTTCACCCCGTGACGGCGGTTTTCGGGTACGGATCGAGCGACGTAAAGCCCGTACTTTCACAATCGCTTAGCTTATAAAAATGTGCGCGATGTGAAGTGGTGTGTCAATATAACAGTAATGTGCCAGTTGTAAAATATTTTGATTTACGCCGTGTTTGGACAGGTATGGAAAAATAAATAAATACAAACCGAGTGACCTTAAACGTGATGACCAAAAGGCGCACACCGTGGCGGGGCCGCGCATCCGCGTACTCCGCAGAGACCCGGAGAGAGACAGAGAGAGGGAAAAAAGTTGTTTTTCTTGTGCACACCCAACGAAATTTCCTTCCCACTTCATCTTCGATTTGTTCGCGGGCAAAGACCGCGGATTCGCCGATCCGGAGAGGTGCGAACGGGGCAGCAGCAAAGAGCGGTTCGTCGGGGGATCGCGGGATTCGTCTCCCTAGGTGCACGCCGAATTGCGGCGGGCAAAGGAAAGCGCGGCTCGATTCCTCCTCGAAGGAGAGCCCGCGGGCTCGAGGCACGCGCGTAACGCAAGGGCTGCGGATAACTGCGGGCCCCAGTGGCCGATGACGCAAGAGGAGGAAACCGAAAAAATCCCGGCATTAAAAACGAGCTGCGACATTTTGTCTTTTTACTACTTAAAATCGAAGCACCTGAACGTTAGCATTAACTGCAACCGCAAGTTATTCATCACCTTCTTAATGACTAACCGTTGACTGCCGTCAGATATTCGATTATTTCGCCGTCACGCGGAATTCGCGCCTCGCGAATTATTTTTCTGCACGTCCGCGACGGCTTCCGACCGGAGCGTCGCTTTCCCCGAAGCCTTCGAGCGCCGGAGCGTTCGCCGTCTTTTGCGGCTTCCCCTACGGCCCCCCGAACCGAACCGAACGGGCGAAGATGTCGAAATGGATCGCATTCGACGCGCCGACAAAGCCCCAATTAACTTTTGTTAACGACCATCCTTAAATGCGCTTCAAAAAATATATAAACAAAAAAGACAAATAAATAAATTAACAAAAAACATTCGCCAACAAGTATTTGATAGCAGATAAATTTTCTTAAAATTCCACTCAATCATCGCACGATTACATAACGTAACTTTTAATATCGCATTTAGCTATTAAAATATAATAATTTTTAATTAAGTTCTCGATGCTTTTCGTGACAAGGCAAACGAACTTGGCGGCGAGGATCGGCGGTGTCGGATGCGACGTGCACGCACCGATCAAAGTGGAAAACTTCGACGCGCAATTGTGCGGACGGCGCAATTAAGCGGAGAGAAAAGCCAAGTCCCGGGCGCCGGAGAAAAAGGATTCGGAAGACGTAACTTTTTGAACGACCCCTTGAGAGATCGGGGCCGGAGTGAATTCGCGTTTTCCCGCGTATTTAAGTTGCGAGCGGCTTTTATCCGGCCGCGACGTTATAACCGGTTTCTCTCGTCCCGGAGAGCGTCGCAGCATCGTCAGTCGGCTGCGATCTTGCATATAATGCAGGGCGTCGGGCGTCTTTCAGTCACGAAGAACAAATAAATGCTAATAACTGTGTTTCGGTGCGAACTAGAGCGCAGTATTGACATCGCATCCACGCCTTATTGTCTTCTGTTGTATAAATAATGAACAAATTGATGGGTAGTTTTTTAGGTTTTCCACTTTCCCCGCCATATTCGATCAATTAATCGGCGATTATTCGGCTCCGGCGGCGACGCTGGCATTCGAACGATCGCTATCTGCACCTCTCTTCGTCCGATTTCGCGAGCATGCAAATGAACGCTTCGCAGACATTTTACACTCCAAAATCGGCGGGGAAGAAGAAAAAAAGACCTCCAGCTACTGAAACCCAAAGCGCTTCTTCTGCTTTCACGACAACAATGGAGAAACAAATAAAAAAGATACGAACCTGTTGCGCTTTTTTTTTTTTTTTTTTTTTTTTTTTACTTCTTTTTATATGCGAACCGAAAGCGATTGGCCTCGGTTTAAAGGACTGCGCCCGATTTGCATTTCTGCACAAACAAAGATGATTGCGAGGGATTTCTCAACAGCCGAGGACGAATGCGCTATAATAAGTAGCGCTTAAAAAAACCGCGTTGAAAATGTCGGATCTCGCGTTGCGGGGACATCCTTTCGTCTCACCGGGATGCTGCGCAATCCTTCGGTTCCCTCCCCGGGTGCGTGAGGATTTTCGCGGGGGGAGAAAAAAAACCGGAATAACCGTCGGCCCGATGAGGAACCCGCTTTCGGTGCACGACATTTCCGTCGGTCTTCGGGAAACGCGTCCGGGAACGGCAAAGTGCCGTTCGATGTTCGAGATTCCAAAGATCTTTCCCTTTCCGGAAAAGAGTTCCGAAACTGCCGGCGGGTCCCTCCTCGCTTTACGGAGATCGGCGCAAAAACCGAGACCGTTTTAAGGGAAACGCGCCCGCGGATTGTGCAGTTTCATCGCGTCGTGGAAAAGAAAAAGAATATGGCATTGCACAACGTTCCTCGCGGTTTAAAATGACGACGGGTTGACCTGTGGTGCCCAAACACGAATAAATCAAAACAATAAAAAATAAATAACAATAATGGAGACCTTGGTGGATGACCACAGGGACCGATAATGGTAAGAGGTAAATATTTTCATATTGCGCAGTGTTGCTGCGCCTCAAGCGAAGACGGAGTTAACTCCGCCGCCCGCGAATGGAAATTTCTTCTGCTTCACGCGCGAGGCGGTTGGAGCCACGTCGTTCCCGCGACGTCGGCTCCTCCGAGAAGCGCTGCACTTCGGGATGGCGGCGAAACCGCGAGGAGCCGCGGCTTTTCGCGGGCCTCGGACGACTTTTCCGCGATCCTTTCCTTTCCCCGCTTTCCTCTCGGGGAAAGGAAAATGTGAAAAACAGCGCCATTTTTTTTTTTTGCTTTGAACTTTCTCTCAACATGTTTCGTTTTTCCGTGGAGGTACCGACAAGATCATAAAACTGAAGTGCACGGTCATGTTTTTCACGCCGCGGAAAGGTGAGGACTTTTTAGAGTTCTTCTTTTTTTTTTTTTTCTTTTTTTTTTGTATCTTTCTGCAAAGACGTTTTACGACTGGTTCGTCCACCGGAGAGAAAGAAGAAAAACGGCATCGGGGGTGACACCCCGACAATTTTTTGTGTTTTCGCCCTGGTCGTGACACCCTCCCCTCCGGGTAGGAAAAACCTTCCTGTTTTCTGATTTCTTTTTTCTTTTTCCTTTGACGGGTAAATTTGCCGCCGACCGAATTTGTGGCCCTGCACCCGTCAGATCCGGAAGTCACCCTCCGCGAGCAACGTCTCGGTCGCGGCCGAAAAACTTGAGAGGAAACGCTCGGCCGCTGCGTCGGCAAAAAAAACAATGGGACAGCTTAATCGGTCGAATGCAGCGGCAAATTAATTGCATCCATTTGCCGTTGTGGGAAGAAGACGGGTCAAAAATATTTCGTCACGGAAAGAAAAATGAATTTTAAAGTGTAAAATCTGCTCGCACGACTAAAAGTCATTTTTTTTTTCCTTTTTTTTTTTTTTTTTTTTCTGGCGAAACCGTCAACCATGAAGAGTTTGATGGTAGCAATGCACTTTGCAGATCTTCCTCTGCAGGAAAAGGGGATGGTCGCGGTGCGAAATCGCTGAAGGACCGATTTCCCGGCCGATTCGGCGATCCTTTTCCTTTTTTAGGGGCGCACGGTCAGAAGTTTCTCATTCAGAAACCCGCGGTTCACGCGCAAAGACCAGAAGCCTGGCGATTTACCTAAAAGGCTGCATAAATCAGTTTTATAACCCAATATGATCTCTTATTTAGAATACAAAGCCCTCCCATTGCGTTTATCCTCATTATGATATCCGAAGTGCCGGGGATAGAATAAGCCGCAAACGGTTGGACGAAGGAATTAATCCTTTCGAAATAGGTTTGATTCCAGGCAGAATTCGTTTTAATGACCGATCCCACCCGCGGCTTACGCCTTGAAATTGTGGCCAAATTCGGATGTGTCCCTACATTATGTGCGGTAGACACATTATTTGTATTATAGACAATCCCGAAGAATATTTCTAAACGGGTTTGCCTCTTTATATATATATATATATTTAGCAGTATATTTTGCGGAGAAATAACAAAAAAATTAATGTGATTCACTCAAAATTAACATCGATGATCTTTTCTGCAGGAAAAGAGTTCGAATTTACTTTTACTCCTTCTGAAGTACGGAAAACGGTAAAATTGGAGAAAAAGAGCTCAGAATTCGAAAAAAAAGATTTATTACGTACGTGAAGAAAGGAATGAAAAAGAAAAAAATTCTATTTGCAGCCTTACAATGACGAATTTACAATGAGATAATATTTTATGGATAGATATAAGAAGTAAGTCGGGAAAGAAATGAAATTTTCCATATATATATATATGTATATGTATATATTATGTTCCTATGTAATCAGGTCATTAAGGATTTTCCAGATTATTATTTTACAGGAGCAAGGAAGATTTTTTTTTTTTAATATGGCGTTTAATGTGGCGATTGGTAGAGCTGATTTTTTTTTTAGATATTTGGAAACGTCATTTTCGAAGTGGACCAAGCCCAAAGGGGAAACCAAATCTTCGGAGATTTACATTTCAATGTCTGATTGATGCAAGAAAAGAGATGGAAGAACATCAAAAGAGTACTAGGACGGAAGACATCAAGGTTTTTTGTCTAGATCATTCTTGAATGGAAGATGATTCATTACATGGGGGACACTCCCTGCAGTGAATGGGAGAGCGGACTTCGCGACGCCCAGGTCGCAATCCTAATCTTCCATCATCCATGGTTATGGCCGCCGAATGTCGGGAACGAAGGCTGACAGCGACGTGCACGCACCACACACGCACTCATACGCACACATGCACCGAGCGGTGCATGTGTGAAAAGGCGATTTTTCGATGGTCGGAGCTGGGCGGCTGAAGGAGAGGAGCGCACGGAAACGGAGGAAAAGCTTTGCCGTGCAGGGAAATTCACAATTATCTGCATTCCGTGCATTAGATGAATGGCCTGTGAAAATGCGGGAAATGCAATCGCTTCGTGGATGATTATTCCTGCGAGGTGCACACGTGTGCATGACGGCCTTCGGAATCGGTGGGATGTGTGAAAATGACCGAAACAATCATCACGGTCAACGCTTATTTCTAACGAACTAATCTGCTGTAGTGTCTAATCTAATTGCTCCGTCTGACTGGCAAATCCACGAGCGCGGAGACGCGGTTTGCCTGCGACGCCGTGGAAAGCGATTCCTTTCGGCGACCGCCGAAGATCTGGAGGTGCCCCCGGACGAAACTTCCGGAAAAGCAGAGCGGAAACTGCGGCTTTCAACGATGGGCGGAAGCGTGGAAGCGCCGCTCCGACCCGAAATGTCGGACGACCGCGACCCACGGCAAAGGCAAACTTTTACCTCTGGAATAAGCGGCGAAGATTTTGATTGCCCCGGCATCGAGTACTCTGACCCAACTTTATTATTAGTTCGGCAAACAGCAAAAGTTATGCTGTTTGGGTTTAAAAAAAAAAAAAAAAAAAAATGTTCAAAGGAGAACTTTTTTCGTTCTCGCGACATCGATCTTTTTTTCCCAATAGCACCTCGTTAATCTGGAGAAAAATGAAAAATAAAAAAAAAATACAAAAGCTCGGAATTCTGGACAATGCGGACAAAGCCGTTCTGAAAAAGTCACAGGAGCAGGCGGAAGGTTCGGCGAGGGAGGGAGGCCCAAATTAAAACGAGCTTTTGAATAATCCAGAAAAACCACCCTTAGCAAAAGATAAACCAAACTCGTAGGTGTCATTAAATGACTTCGAAGGGAAGAAAAAAAAAAAAAAAGCATTTTTGAGGTTGATATTACGGTGTTAATTAAAGACTCGGATGATATTTAAAAGACATCCACGCTTGCTGCTGCCTCACTCGGAGGAAAGGTCATTTTACGGATGGAAGAAAAGAGCGGAAAAAGTTAAGTTTTCACCTTTCGTCTGACAATAAGATGGTGGAAAAACCTGCGTGCAATTAACGCGTTTCGATTTCTGGGGTATGGGGATGATGGCTGTCGCGCTATCATGGGGGTTGGAAGAACACGATGCTCCGAGGGCAACACAAACCATTTTCACATCTTCAATTTCACCGAGCGCACATCGATGCGGGCAAATTGTGAAACAAGGAAGTCACGTCGATGCGGCTCATACCGTCCTTTATTATACGAATCAATAAATCATGCAGGTGTTGCGGAATAACAATAACGTCGGATAATAAAACATCGGGCTCAAATCCGAGGAGAAACCTCCCCTTGGCCACGCCGGCGAACGTGCAAATCCAGACGTGGCCGCCGCCGAATTTTCTCGGGGCGTTCGCACTGGAACCTTCGGCGTCGGGATGAAAAAAGAGAAAAAAAACCGCCGCGGCAGTTCCCCGCAGCGTTGCCCAACTCAAGAAACCCCCAGGACCGAATCTCATTAGCATTTAATAAGGTTAACTTAACCGGAGCAGACGAGCCACCAACCTTGATCAAACACTCCCTAAATAGCGAAGTGACACACTACCCTCATTAACCGATCACTGTTATTATCGCCGTTTTCGAGGCGGTGAACGACAATGGGAATCCTTATGCTGCGGCTGTGCCCCTCCGCAAACAGCAGCACAACCTTTTCCGTTGTTCGCTCGCGATTACTTCTGCCGGGAAGAGAAAAATAAAAAAAAAGGGAAAATCTTATCTTTCAAGGGAATCCAATATTTGCATTTAAAAAATAAAGGCCCGGTTACGCGCAAGATTCCGGCAGGCGGATTCGCGATCGCGACCGAATCGGTCGCCCGCAACAGCGAAATTCGGAAGGTCTCCTCTTAAACGCCCCTAAACGCGCTCCAAACGGCTTCGCCACAACGCGGCTGTTAGTACGTTTTAGCTGACGGCGGAGGCTTCCCGTTTAAACGGTGACGTGGCGAAACGGGGCTCGGTTATAACGCGGACGAGGCGTTTCATCGAAAGCGCTACGCTTTCCTCGGCCGAATGGAAAATTAATGGTTAAGTGCGGAGACGAAAACAAAAAAAAAAAAAAAAAAAGAGGAGAGAAAAAAGTCAGGAGCGATGAAAAGATACGCCACGTCCGAGAGAACATGAAAAAGCAACATGACGACCGAGGGTACAGGAATAACAAGAAAAAAAATTTTTTTTTTCTCCATCCGTGCGATCCAAGAAGAAAAGTTCGTCACGTTGCTTAAACATAAACACATCATCCCATTTTACTGTGGAGCATTTGACGAAGGAGAAAATCTCCGAGAAGAAAAAAAATTTGCATCTCTTTAAAATTTTAGTCTCGTTCATAGTCGGCACAAGTGTGGTTCAAGAACTGTTATATTCCCGCCACCCTCCCCCCCCGGGCTTAACGCCGCAGAAACCAACCCCCTCGAGCCATCCCGGCCATCTTTTCTTCTCTCTTCCCGCTCTCAGCCTCGGCAACCCCCGTGGACGCTACAAGACGTCCCATCCAGGGAAGCTCCGACGTTCTTACTTCGCTGCTACCCCCTGCCCCGAGCTTTCTTTCCCCCTCCATCCTCCTTTTCTTATTTCCACGTTCCGCGATTTCTGCTCGTCTCGGAAAATCGAAATTCTAAAAAATTAACTCCCGGGCCGCTCACCCCCGAACCACCCCCTTTCGCTCGGAGACACTTAACCCCGACGGAGATTCGACCAATTGGCGAGCTCCTCCCGTCTCACCTCTCGTTCGATCGCGGTACTTTCTGACGACCACCCCCACCTCCCCCCCT